>OOFC01001370.1:1653-24320 GCA_900323345.1 Pseudochromis fuscus | reverse complement strand
TTTGATTGAGACCAGATCAAAATGCAGGTCCCTATCTGTCCCTGATCTATCTGCTATATGACATCTTGTTTCTGTAGTGTAGTGGTTATCACGTTTGCCTAACACGCAAAAGGTCCCTGGTTCAAAACCAGGTAGAAACACACATCTTCTTTTTCCCAGCGTGGGATGAATAGAGCTTCTAAGTTTATATTATTCCTCAAAAACAGGTTGTTTGAGGGGTATGGTTAGTTTGATTGACAGGCCTGGGCAGTCCTCAGGTTCAAGGGTCAGACCCACCTCCTCACTCCTCACTCCTCCGCATGATTTAGGGCTGATAAGACACCTGCAGGTACACTCCGTGTTATCTGGGGGGTGGGCTGCTTTATTCAGTGTGTGGACTGAACATGCACAGTGATGTAATGTAAGAGCATGTTTCTCTATCTGTGGGTGGTTTGACAGTTGACTCCCTTTGTCTGAAGCATAGCATGTGTACAGAAATGGATGAGGATGTCAAAAGAGAAGCTCATGCAAAATGGTAAATGGAGTACATTTATATAGCGCTTTCATGACCTTAGCTAAGTCCCAAAGCGCTTTACAAGGCAACTCATTCACCCAGTCACACTACAATGGCTACCGAGCTGCCATGCAAGGCGCTAGCCCCCACTGGGAGCAACTTAGGGTTCATTGTCTTGCCCAAGGACACTTTGAAATGTGGACAGGAGGAGATGGAGATCAAACCCACAACCTTACAATTCACAGGCTACCCGCTCTATCGCTTAAGTCATAGCCACCGCAAAAGAGCAAAAGCAGAAAGTGCAACACCACTAATGGCCACTAGATACTGGCTCCAATAAACTTTGGCTCCAATTGACTGCCGTTCAATGGTCATTTTCAATCATGAAATACTCAGTCAATCAATTTTTCCATAAGTCATTCTGATGTCAACTCTTTTTCTCAGTGATCTGATGGTCCATCTGAAACTCATTTCATCATTGGGAGATATTAGGCTTCAAAAAGAGGAAGCTTTAGGGGTGTTAGTTTGATTGACAGATCTGATCTCCAATGATATACAGGTGGTTTGGAGGCTCATACACTGGTGAACTGTGGTCTCATACACATTAGACAATATCCTCGGGTTTGAGGGTCAGACCTGCCTCATCACTCCTCCCTTCATATCCAGATATGGTCACTTCTGGCTCCATACAACAAACATGACAACATTCCAATACCAAATCGTCCCTTTTAGCTCTTTACCTCCACTGTTCAGATTGGGAAACAAGCAGCGCAAATTTAAGCTGTAGCTTTTCAAAAAACATGTGTGACTGAGAGGAAACAGAAATTTGTCACCTTAAATGGACATTTTTGATCACTACATCAGGGGTCTACAGCTGAGCCAATCTCCTGCATATCCATCCATGCATGGCAACAGAAACAACACGGTGCACTTAGGAGTCATTTCCTCTATCTGTGTCACATGGGCTGGCCCAGTGCCTGCTGGTCTGGTCACTGAGTTCTCACTTCCCACAGTCACTTAAGTAAACAGTGGTGCATATCTTCCCAACACTCTGACACCCAGTCTTGGTGTCTGTGTCCTCAGCAGCACAATTTTGCCACATCTGGGAACACAGATAGTTTTTTCCATAAAAGATTTGCTAATAAAAGAAAACAAAGATATGTTATGGACATAGACTATACATACAAATTCCAACATTTACTTTTAAGCACACTTACCATACTGTATTTAGCAAATGGACTAAACGCATGCATGTGCAAAGAAGTGCAATTGTCTCAACAACCACTAGAGGCTGGTTTCAGAAGTTTTTCCACAAGTCATTCTGATATCGTTAGCTAAAGTCAGTTCTTCTTCTCAGTGATCTGGTGCTCCATCTAAAAATCATTTCACCATTGAGTAGATATTAGGCCTCAAAAAGATGATGATTTAGGGCCATGGTTATCTTGATCGACAGTTATGGTCTCCAATGAGACCTGCGCTGAAGTTGAATTTCAGTGGCAACATTCAAATACTAAACTCCTGGCTTCAAAATGCGAGTACAAAAACCAAGGGGTGACATCATGTTAGCTGTGTCCCTTCTGCAGACAGTCTATGACACTTATGCAGGACCCAATCTACTTCCGTCCATCCACACAACATTCACAGCACTTCCGACCACATCCACTCAGGAGAAAGAAAGTGTTCACCATTTCACACCATTAGTGCAGCCTCTAATGCATCATCTGTGTTTTAAAGCATCACACAGCAGGTTCTTTTTATGTGTGAGGTCAATTTTCTGGAAACAACAGCAAAATGCTACATTCATTAGCCCTCTGACCATAATGAGGACAAACACAAGTCAGGACAACAGAATAATGTAAAAGACGACATACGTCATGAAACTCACTGCACAGCTGAGAAAACAAAATAATTTCTGCAGATAGTGTTGATGGCAGACTGAACATCTCCATAACAGATGAGGAGAGTGCAACATTAGCATGGGCCTATAGTCACATACTGGGTGGAAATAAACTACAATTGTCCAAGTACTTACATCCATTCTTATAACCAAATAAATCATGTTCCTCATCTCCCATAAATTTCACTACAGATTTCAATCCAAGCCTTCATGTCTTCCAGTGACCAGTGTTTTGCTAATTCTAGTATTTTTCCAGCTTGAATTCAGGTTTAAAATGTGCACACAGATCACACACTGATGTGCTTTCACCCTTCCCACCCTGTTATTGAACCTTGAACCACCATGATTAAAATGGGTGTAGCATTCTTGTACTTGAGAGTTGTAGTCACAGTTGAGATGTTTTTTTTAGAACAGTAACAGGTTCAGTAACATCAGAGCCACTGTATCATTGTTATAAAGTTTCTCTTTCTTTTAACCACAATAAGAAATGTTACAAGGTTAAACCTGCAATGCAGAGCTTTTGTCTCCTTCTTCTGGCAGTGGGAGTAATTACACAAACACTGGAGATGAGTCCTTATGAAGGGACTGTGTCACATCCGGAGTTGCTCTACATAGTATAGAAATCTGATGGTGTGAACTTGTTTTTGAATGACTTGTTTGGTTGTTGAATGTTTTGAATGATTTTGATGCAATGGATGTTGTATTTAAACCCCCCCCCACTCCATGCTTTATTGGAAAAGGCTCAGACAGACCTTACTCAGTTAATCCTGTTAACTTTATCATTTCAAAACTCATTTGAACTTTATAAAATCTTGAATGTTTCTCATTACATGTTAACTGAAGTGTGTTAATATTATAACTTCTATTTCTCATATTTCTGCTGAATATAGCTGGTTAAATCTTGCAATATTTTATTATTTATTCAAATATTATTCAAAGGTATCATGTGATGGGCAACTGTTCACACATGTGCTATGAAAAAATGCCCCAATGCTTCTTGTGCTGCAAAAGAATATGAATTTTCATCTTTACTGAGCAAAAGAAAATGATCTCTCTTACATAAAGAGAAAAACAGGGTGGTCGGAGTGATCCACCATGTGATTTAAAAGGCTTTAACAGAGAAACTTCATGAATCAGTGAAATTATGTAACTCAGAGCTGACTGTCTGCTGTACTAACTGAGGACGTCTAAAAACACAAACACCTGGAAAATCAAAGCCAAACGACTCGATGTGTTGATGCCAGTGAGTGATGCGGTCGACTCTCTGACTGAACTGGTGACGTCTCTGTGACATAAAACCTTTTTTTAAAGTTAACCTTTAGTCAGCTGATGAAGCCCTGTGAGGTCATGTTGTGATGAATTAAAGGAGCTACTGTGAGTCACTTGACACTGCCTCCTTGTTCTTGGCTCCTAAAATTTCCCCACATTTATTTTAACCGTACAGGCTCCACAGCTGTGAGTCAAATACCATCAGGCCAAAATCATCACTTGTGCTTTAAGAGTGTTGAGAGAGCTCCAGGGGAAACATTATGTGCTCCCTGCTGGATAAATGTAAGAATCATGTAGGTTTATAGTAAGATCACCAGCCTTTCTTCATTTAACTAAGAGAATAATGTTCCATCTGTTGTGGTGGGCGCTCTACAAAACTGAATCAGAAGGATGTTAGAAATGTAAATCAGTAGGAAATTTTCTTCAGATTTTGAGTCATAAATTTCACACTTTATTGTTTTGTTTTGTTGTAGTGGATGTTTTCTGGAGCATCACCACAGCTTAGCTTGCACTTTGGAATAAAAGTCGACTTGACATTGTATTTAATCCTTTTAGATCACATCGCTGCTCATATTGTTCACATATTTATCAATGCCAAAAATATTTTTTTGTTCCTGCTAAAAAAAAAAATGTGACTTTCATCATCTTGTCCAGAGCAATTTCAAGCAACACCATTATTCCAACCACCTGTTAATCAATTCATATCACCACCAGAAGAAAACTTTGACAGACAGTAACAGCAGCTGTAGTAGTAATCAGTAGTTTGTTGGAAAAGTATCATTAGTTATTTTGGTAACAATCTGTGTGTTGATTTGGATTCTAGTGTTAGTTCAGTTACAAATGGATAGACAACTTGTTACTGTGTTGCAGTTTTTACAGAATGTCATTGAACATGGCTTTAGTTTGGTTGCTAGGTGACGATAAACAGCTGGATGGTGTTCAACGGGTTTGTTGTTGATGAAAGCTCCGACCTACAGCAGCTGTGTTTTAATAAAGGATGGAGAATGTGCAGCAGGTGTAGTGGCTCCTTTGTGGAGAGATGCTACAGTATGTAATGTTATCTAGTGACATCAGCTAGCTCGCTGTGGTGTTTGGTTGTCTTTGAATGGTCCAGTCAAATTGCTCCAAATGTTTTGTCCCACCAACATATTCGGTTTTTACTGGAAATATGTCATGATACAGAAGTTAGATACCCTGGAAATACAGTTTCAGTGCAACTTTAATAACAAATCTTTAGGAAGATGGCAGCCTCCATGAAGGAGAACCAGCTCCCTATGTAGATATAACAGGGTCTTTCTATGGTAACGAAAACATAAAGTTCTGTTTTTAACTGAGGAAAATACAGTTAATAAAAATATACTCCATTTCTGCTAATATATTCCTTCTAAATATTACACATTTTGCACTTTTTGCATTATGTTTCCAGATATGTTTCTCTGCCGCCAGATTTTTTAATCATCCATAAAAAGATAATGATTGAAGAGTTTTTAAAAATGCTCATCAGCTGTCACAGAAAATGACGAAAGCTCTCAACCGGAGTAAAGCCTGGTTACTGATCTACTGCAGACGGTTTATCCCACAGCTGCTAAGGTATTAATTGATTTAGTCATTTGGCTGACCAATTCATCAGCGAGGACAGTGATTTGTAAGGCTTTACCAACGGTCATGCATCTGCATAATCCTGTTAATCACTCTCGGTCTTTTCCAACTCTATACTTTGTCTTTCTGTCTCTCTTGCTCTCTGCAACAATGCAATGTCTGCGGCTTACATAAGCACATGCGTAAAAGCGGAGGCTTTTTTAAGTGTGATAACTGAACCAGAAATTCAAAGGCTCCCAAAAAACTGGGGAGATGAAAAGACACACACAAAAAGAAAAGAGAATTCTTAATTCTGATGAAAAGAAGACGCTTCAGATCATCAGTGTTGCGTATTAAGAGACCTACTTTGGATGGCAAATCAATATTTTACTCTTCATCCCGGTTTAGCATATGCAGCTTTAGATGACTCACGAACAAAAACGCACAATAGAAACTGTGTCAGAACATAAAAGCTCAAACCCATGAGAGCGTCATGATGCATCCAAATGTTCTTATTTAGATGAAATCATGAATCACATCATGAAGGAATGAACCTGCCCCTCCCCCGCCAAAATCACAGCTACTGTACACTAACTCAGACGCACCAGACACCAAAGGCTGCCAAATGTCAAGTGAGATCTGGGGCAGTTTCCTCGCAGGCATGGCGCGGACGACCGTACGCCAGCCAGATGAGCTCCCGCATCCAGCCGAGCATGTGGTTACCACGGTGACCCTGGTGTCTCTCCGTCACCGCCAATAAAAATGCTGAAAAGCTGCAGAGAGTGGGGGGAACTGTCTGGAAGGCATTTAGTGGAATGTCATGTGGTATTACCCCAAACAGAGTGTGTACTGGTGTTTGTGTGTGTGTTTGTGTGTGTGTTTTCAGCATCAATGTTGGACATTTAAAGGTTCTGAAAGGGCCTTGAAGGATGTGTAGATGCTCTGGTGTGGTAATAAAACACACACAAAAAGAGACCCGGTTGTTTAATGTCCGTTTATAGGCTGTTTTTTTAAAGCGCATTTAGGTTTAGAAGCCATTAACAGCAGTACACAGCGCCTGAGGGGTTTTATTGGACTGATGATTACACAGGTTCATTAACTCTCCTTTTAAGTTGCACTGTGGTTGCACGCATAGATGAATGTTTTTGGGTTTAAATGGGCACATGTGACTCTTCTAATATGAATTGCAGATGATTCCCTGTCCCCAAAGCACAAATATAAGCATTGAAACACGGTGTATTTGAAATATTTTTTAATGAATAAAAAACCCAGGGTCAAAATACAGTTTGGAAGACAGATTGTGACATAAATTAACAATTCACAGATGTCACGGGTGATGAATATAACATATTTCATTGCTGCTGTCTTCAGAAGATATTATAAATCTGAAATCCTTCAATGAACATTATCCAATGAGATTAAGCAGTAAATCAGCCACTTACACACAAGTAACGCACACTGACCTGTTAGCCTAAATTTAGACTTGAAAGTGCACAGGCAGCAAATTCAATACGTTTTCTATTTTATAAACAATATTGATTTTTTTTTTTTTAACTCAGCATCACTCACTGCCTTCATTTGCAGGGAGTCCATCAGCTGTAAATCACTGTGGGGTTTAATTAAACATGTTGGCTGCTGTGTCGGTGTGTGCCCCTCAGTTTCAATGAAGGAGTGGTGGGTGCTTGACCCTCGGTGACAGTGGGATGTGGAGGGACAAAAAAAAAAAATTCGAATTGAAAAGAGGAAATGTAGGAAGGGTCAGGAAAAGGGAAAATGAGAAAGGAAGAGACAAAGGTGTGAAAATAAAAGGAGAGGAGAGAATGAAGTGCGGGAGGGGGAGGCAACATGCTGGGTGTAGTAAATCTCTCTCTGGCAGTGGGGAGAGAGAGGAGAGGGCCTCGGCCAGATTTATGGCTGCATGCTGGGGTAATAAGAGAATGGATTGGATCCTTTTCAATCGCCCTCTTCTCTGCATTGTAGCGCCTGCAGCCACTATCAGAGAGACCCCACTGCTGCTTTATGATGATCTATACACTCTATGATGTGCTACAATATGCACAACCATTTAATCTAATGTGACTCACACTGGATATACTCTTGTCATATGTAGGTCAGTGGCTTCTGTGTGCTCCCTGCAGACCCGGGTTCTGCCAACTGTATCAGGTGATTGTCTGCTGCCATGGAGATAAAAAATGGAGCTGGCTCTGGTTTTGGGGTTTTTGGAAAGACGGACGGACGGTTTTTGAGTAGGTGCACGTGCAGAGAAGAAATGGAGGCAAGACTAACAGTATAATGGCTGCACAGATAATAAGCCCCTTCCTCTTTCCTTCTTCCTGTTGATACCAGACTGGTTCTCTTGCGCACACTGTCCAGCCTCATGGGCCAAAGCAAAACACAGAGAGAACCAGAGATGATATTGTCTGGATATCCGCCCTGCCCTTGTAGCTCAAGGGAAAACTCACAGCGATGATTGAGAATGAAGATATCATTTGCTTACAGCAGCACATCATTGGTTTTCTCTCTGTAAGGCTCCGACTCTGGTGAAAAATAATTCAATTGTGTGTTTGCATGTCCAGTTTACACTCCTATTTTTGTTCTGTTTTGTAATTACCAACTCCAGGGTAGCACCTAAACACAGCCCTAAAAGTGTTATGCAAATGGGGTACATTCATATAGCGCTTTCAGGACCTAAGCTAGGTCCTAAAGTACTTGGCACCTCATTCACCCATTCACACGCACACCAATGGCTACTGCCATGCAAGGCACAAGCCAGCATTGGGAGCAACTTAGGGTCAGTGTCTTGCCCAAGAACACTTTGACAGGAGGAGCCGGGGATCAAACCCACAATCTTCTGATCCTTAAGCGACCTAGTCTACCACCTGAGCCACAGTCGCCTGACATGTATATTGGTTTCAGCCACGACAGCAGTCAGAGTAAATCAAGACTGTGGTATTGAAATCAAACAAGTTTGAAGTCACCCTACGAGTGCAACTGAAAGCAACACAGAAATGAACTGTTGTAAAGTCTGTTGTATGGTGGCCCAGAGAGCTCAATGACTGCAGCCTGAGAAAACACATAACACAAAAAAGACCACTTAATAAGAAAACAGCAAAGGAAATTGCACTGACAATGCTCAGTGCTCTCTATTTAATTGAGCATGTTATTTCACATCCATTTCATTTTGCAGCCTGACTTTAGATTAAAGGTGCCCTATGAAGGAATAATATTGAACTTTTTCAGATGAGTTCCATGTTTATCGCAAGAGGACAGTAGCAATTCAAACTATATCCCTGCCCTTTGATTCATGATACTGATATAAACATTGCAAATTTTAAAATAAAACTAGGACTAACAGGAGGATATGCACAATGTATTTTGGTGAGAATTGCTTTATTATTTCTGCAAGGGAACCTTTAAAAGGATTATTGAATGCAGGATTTTTACTTGTAGTAGCTACTTTGACACTACTCTATTGCTCCTTTTATATTTGAGTATTTCTTCAAGCACTGCATGTAGATAATACAGAGCTTGGTTATCATATCCAGTTTCAAACTCTATCGGTACGTCGAGTACGAAGCATTTGCGCTTGTAGCAAGAACAAAACCACTGCTGTCATGTACTCAGTTACTTCCCAGAGTGATGTAAAGGGACATCCCCGTGGTATTGTGTCAGTCAGATGCTGCAAAATACTTCTGACAGTCTGTAATTATGGTTAGGCTGGTGATGGGTAAGAACAAAATCTAGTATTGACTGTGACCCCCAGGGCAGCCATTGTTAGAGCTGACTTCAACTGGACTTGTGTGACAGCGTGTGTGGTGTAAATGGTTCTCCCTAAAGGGAAATACCAATGCAACTTAGTGAATGACAAAACCACCACTGGTCATGTCATTGATACATTAAAAATTACAGCACAGGATCCAATAACTCCTCTGACTCCTTACAGAGTAACAAAGGGATCATAACAACTTGTTGGCTACATTCCTTTTTATTCAGTTTAAGATCTGCCTTTTGAAACCTCATACTCAGATTGTTTATAACACAACAATCTGAGTATATGTCAGCACAGATAACCAATTGGTTTAGGATATTATAGCCAAATTATTTTTTTCTTTATTGTATGACATACCCCAAGCATCACCCTCTACAGAACCAATTGTTTGTGACTCTGTTGACCTTTAGCAGGGCAGTTAACCGAACACAAGGCCTTGACCCGTCAGACAGCATTGTCACTATTAGCTACTGGCTGCCTGGAGGTGACAGATATACTGTTCTGCTTAACAGCAGGAGGAGGACGAACAAGAGGAGGACGGCAACAAATTACACTAATGCGGTTAGATATTTTCAACAAAATACATTTTAGTAAACAGAGCACACTTCTTTCCTCAAGTCAGTATCTCTCTTAAGAGGTGGAAAAGATCTCTTTACTTCCAGAGGTTTCAAGGGTCTTTCCTGAAACTGTTAGACCCACCCTTCACTAGCTAACTGTCAGGAGTCTCCAGCAATGCTGTGGTTGTCTTTACAACACGGCCCGAGGGAGGAAAGAAGAGCAAGATAATTGCACAACTTATGTGTGTGTGATTTAGGGGGGTGGGTGACACGGACGGGGAGGGGGATGGTCTCGGGTCTCTGGGTTTATAGATGCTTGTCCTAATCAACCTCATCCAACGGCTTCGCTTTTACGAGCTGTCATTTCACCTGACTCTGGTAACGCCCTGCTGGTTATTGACCTCCTGCAGGCTGTTCAAGGCTGCGTGGCTTTGAGAGGTACCCTACAACAAGAGGGTGTTTTTCTTATCATGGCAAAGTGCACGAGGTTAGATAACCTGCACACTATTGTCAGATGACCTGGTCTTACATTCAAAAACATTTTGGTAAAGCTGTAATTACAAGGTAACAGTGTTGCAGTAGGAATTTAAATCATATCTACTGAGTTATATCTTTATCTTTTGTTGAGCCTATCCCAGCTGTCAACAAGCGAGAGGCGGGGTACAGCCTGGACAGGTCGCCAGCCAAGCTAACACAAAGACCATCCACACTCACACATATGGTTCATTTAAAATAATTAATTAACCTAACCAGCATGTCTTTGGACTGTGGGAGGAAACCAGAGTACCCAGAAAAAAACCCATTCATGCACAGGGTTGCATGCAAACTTCACATGGAAAGGTCCAAAGGTGCTAACCACTGCACCACCTACTGAGTTATATGTTATTTAAAGTGGATAGTTGAACAAGTAGCTTGGTATTTTTGGAAATACACGTTTAACCTTAAAAATGCTGTTGTTTTAACCCAGAGCTTGGTAAATATTGGGCTAACTGCATGTTGGACTACCAGCGAGATTGGCATAAAACAAATAAATGCTGAGTGAAAACAATAAAGTGTTGGATAAACACAACAAAATGGGTAAAAACAATACGATGTTGGATTATATTTACTGTAGTATTGCAGGCAGTGAGAGCCAACAAGCCTAAATTAGCAATAAAAACAAGAAGCAGGTGAAAACAGCTAGTCTGATTTATTGTTCCCCTCATTATTAAAGGATTTTTATTTTATTTTTAATTTAATTTTCTTACAGTTTTAGCAGGACAAAAACAAACAAACAGAATTAGAAAACTTCTGGCATTCACAAACCACCCACCCCACCAGTCAATGCACATGACAACAGATGACAATACAACTAAACATGAGTAAAACATGAAATCAGTACAGACAGTAAGTCCAAATATGGTTTACAGTGCATGGAATAGGAAAGTGTTTCCAACAGTGAGGGGTTTCAGTCAATCCTGAACTGTAACCAGGATCTCTATCAGTCTCCACATAAATCCAAAAGCTGTCCAAAGAGGCCGTCCCATCCTCCATGTTCCCTTTTAATCTGGCCTCATAGGATGCAGTTTCAACCATTGCATCTACCCCCTCTTTTACATCTGGACGTTTGGCTGTTGTCCAGTGTTTCAAAATGATTCTCTGTAAACTCTCGTGGGAGATGCATAATCTTATACAGTGTAATTTTTCCTCTATTTTCCACATCTTGACAGTATCTCCAACCATTTGGATGTGTAAACATTGTTCTTAAATCCCTTTGCCACAACAGTTTCACGTTGGATGACTCACCGCTTACATAATAATTACTCAGATTATAAAATACTTAAGCTGTGTGGCAATCTGGTCCTATTAAGCCAGTTCAGAATTTGGTTTTCGAGAATTGCTCTAAATTTGGAAGCAATAGTTTGATACTTTTAAACTATATATATATATGCATTTGTTTTGTCTTGATTAGATAGAAAAATAAACAATACTTAATAACTTCACATTTGTGTAGAGTCAGAGCCAGGACATAATTAGCTGGGATTAGAAAAAAGACTAGTAGTGGGGGAAAACCACCGTCTGGTTTATCTCTAGTTAAAAAATAAAAATCAAACCAAGACCTGTAAAGAACAGTAAATAAAATGTTGTATCTTGTTCCTGTTTTTTGAAATCCCAACACAAATGGCAAGCTATGGGCCATGCTGGTGGTCACTAAGAATAAGCCAGCAACAACACAATTACAGTACTACAAAATAAAAGTAGTTTTATGATGTGTGTACAAAATCTACAAATGGCATACATAATCATTTATTAGTGACCTTTAGAGCATTTAATTTTTATTTTCCGTCACTTGTTTTGTTTTTCTGTTGTGTTTTTGATCAGTGTCAGTTCCTCAGACACTTCTCTCCTTGTGCTTGACATTAGAATTAACGTCTGCTGACATGTCAGCGTCAACCGCCAGCATCTTACATTCTGTAACAGTACACTGGCCGTAACATTACACTTCAACTACATCAGCCTCAAATCTCACGGGAGGATAAATACACATATATATCAACATACACACACACACCTTCAGGGTATCCTGAGGCGACATCCACTGATGTCAATCCGTCACATAGGTCACGGCCGACTCCGACTGTGATGCTGTGTTTTGTTGTTTCTGTTAACATTATTGGTGTGTAACAGGCTTTTAATACACAAAAACTGCACCACATCACCTAACTCTGTTTTTTCTACATTTTAGTCCGACTTCTTTCTGCTCCTAATGCATCACTCTTTAGGTTAACATTTTCATTTCATCTGTCTTCCTGGTCTCTTTCTCTCTCTTGCCCATGCTCTTGCCCGATATCTGCATGCTGTTGCCTCATCACACAAGGCCCCGAAGCTAAAAACATCCAAAGAAGAAACAATATATGATCACTGCCACTTAAATCTCCTCAGTGTAATGCACTGTATTATTCTTTTTATCTTCCTCTTTGTGTGTGTCTGAGGAGAGACGGGGGTGTCATGCTTTACGAGGTGAGGTGACAACATGGTTTTCTCACTTTGCTACAGATTAATTAGCCTTGAAGATCAAACAGCGCACAGCAGAATGCATGAAAACCCTATCAACCCTCTCCCCCTCCCCTAGAAACAATTAAGATGCGCCCAATCTGTCTTGTGCTTATTGCCTTTGTGCCATCTGACCAGCCTGCCATCAGAACACCTTATCGAGGGGTACAAAGGTGGCTCCCGTGGGAATATTCCCGCCATCTGCTTATCGTAGTGAAATCAGAGCCACATCTTTATCCAAGCAGATTTGTCAGAGGTTAGGGATTTTAGCATCTGTTTCACGGTGGACTTGCACAAGAACATAAACTAAAGGTAGTAGCTGAGATGTGTGATAAGATGCAGGTGAAGAGCTAAGAACTGTATCAGAAGCTCTCACACAGAGCTGTTATATCTTGATGAAATGGGATGCAATCATTTTATTGAAACACACACACACACACACACACACACACACACACACACACACACACACACAAAACAAATATCTTAATATCTTAAAAAAACATTAGCAATTGTACATAGCCTTGCAGAAGCAAAAGGCACTGACCAATAAAATAATGTTACATAATCTGTTTGTAAACAACAACAACAACAACAACAACAACAAGCTATAAACAGATCTATCACCATCCCTTTTGTAAACTCTATCAATTACATCACGTACAGACAAGTAGTAAACAGCCGTATGTGTGTTATAATCCCTGGGCCAGACCTTCAGACCTTTGTTCCAAACACATAATACTCGTGGTGTTTCTGTTGGGTGTAACCTTTGGATATGTCGCCACCTACTGGTCAAAATAATTTACCAGCGCAGAAAATCATTGATATCAAAAATACACTATGTACACTATTAGAATGTGACGTGTTCTTTAAAAACAAATACAAGAGTGTCTTGAACAAAGAATTACCAACGTTATTTGAATTTTAATACGTTTATCTCGGCCTCTGTCGTTATTGTTGCCGGAGTGAAACCAGATAGGAACCATCAACTGTTGCTTGTTTCCTCAGGTGGAGGCGGACGAGTCGTGGAAGGAGCAAATCAAAATGGCGAGCCAAGAGGAGTCGGTGAGGGAGTTCGTCGCTGTTACTGATGTGGACGAGGAGAGGGCCCGCTTTTTCCTGGAGTCCGCCGGCTGGAATCTGCAGGTACGTGTTTTCCCCGTGTTTTTCACAGAGTTACGTTGAACTGTACAATGGACGATCCACAGAAAACTGCGGTTACATGACATGTGTCAGGAGAATAGCTCGCCGGCTAACGTTAGCCTGTGTTGCCGGTAATTTGTGCAAGTCACCCTTTGACAATGGCCTGACCGGTTTCTGTCACCAACAACGGGGCCGTTTGTGGAGCTACTCAGCTGACACGATTACGGTTACAAGAATCCCTCTTCTCTCCCAGTAAAACCAGTTGTCCTTTAAGTTTCGGCTGGTCTGCCGTGAGTCCATAGAGCCGTGCTAGCTAGCGATGGCCTGTAGATTAATGTTGGTTAATGCAGCTAGCTTGTAATGCTGCAGTGTCTCGTGTCCCGTCAAAAATATAACGTTGAGTGTACGGTTAGGAAAACGAGCATGGATGCTTGTTTATACTATTTGTGTCGTCTAATAGTGAGAAAAATCAAAGTGAGAGTAACAATGGAGAAGGAGGAAATACATCGGGTGTAAACACGGTCATCCTCACAGACGTATTCGACAGTTGTTACGTAGGTAGTTGGTTCTGTCATGATAATTTCGCATCTTCTCAGCTTGCACTCGGCAGTTTCTTTGAGGATGGAGCTGATGACGACATAGTGACGCTTCCTCCACCTGAGGGAGGCTCAGGTTCAGTGTCCCGGTCCGCAGGGCCCAGGTAATACCTCCATCCTGCCATGGCTTATAAGTGATATACGGCATGTCAGTATAGTCAGTTGTATTCTGTTGCAGACCTACCTCATGATTTGAACAACTTAAAACCTCTCATATCAAACATCCACAGCAGTCAGCCCAGAGTGACCTCCTTCAGAGATTTGATGCATGAAGCTGAGGACGAGAGTGATGAGGAGGAAGGACAAAGGTAAGTTTAATTCACACTACTGTCTGTATATTTTGGATTGGAGCAAAAAATGTCCTTAAAACCTCCTAGTTGTTCTGGAAAATAGTTTTGAAATTGTGCAAGGTGAAAATACCCTGGATACTCCACAGAGTTGTGGGCTTTGAGCACAATGTGAGTCATGCTAGGACGGTGAATGCAATGTGCGTTTCCTGATGAAAAGCAGTCTGATAAGTGACTCGGCTTTTGAAGTGTAGCCACAGAACTAAGAAATGAAAGTAAACTGATGCTTTAAATCTTCACACTTGTGAACCTTGGCTGGTCCCAAGTTTAAATTTTCAACACCTTTTTAAAATGTTAACATTTGTTGGTTTCACAACTGCAGATGACATGAGTTATTGTTCAGGGACCAGATGAGGGAAGAAAGCCAGGATCACAGTTTACAGGTGAATGTTAGTAGTCTAAGCAAACACGCTATTACATATTAATAATGTTAAGTTGGTTAACTAACATTAGGACAAAGATTTGTGTGGGAGCAGTCAAAGGTGTCCATCTACAACACCTAGAAGTTTTACCCAGTACTGCATGTTTCAATGGCAACTTCCATATACAAGCGCATGTCAGCTCAGTTTGTGATTCCTTTCTATTTTATCAGCCTTACACCACACAAAATAATTCATCTTAATGTTCCCTGTTCTAAAAGGGTCAGACGAAGTAATAATGCCTTACAGGAGATATTCATCTGTTTTATTCCTTCATCTGGAGCTCTCATGGTCAGTTATAGAAAAGCTGTCATGGTCCTGCTAAGGATTTATTATCGTACTCAAGGACTTTTCAGAGGGGTTAAAATGAACAAGTAAGATAAATAGACAGTTGTAGGTCTTTGGCACTGTGCTGAATGGTCGCAGCTGTAGTTCAAGGCTGTCTGCCCGAGCCGTGCATCCTCACAGTGCTCAGGCGGCAGGGAGTTACACCTACTGGATGTGTGTGTGAATCCAGAATGCACCAAACTATTTTTGGTCTCACCTCATTCACTGTGAGCTGGTCGCTTTTCTGCAGCATCAACACATTCTGCTGCCAGGGGAGTGCAGCAGACTGTTTGTTCAGGGGCTGTGTTAATGTCTGTTTTTCGTGCTTTCTTTTTTATATCACATCCAACAAACACACTGAACTAAACAACAGTAATTGTTTTATCCAGAGTCAATCATGGAATGATAACACATTTCTCCTAATTCTGTTTTGTGGTGCGTGGTGGATTTTTGATATTTACTGCATTTCCCACTGTAGCTTCATACTGAGAAACCCTTTTTGAAATTACTTTGCATCCAAAATACTTGAAATATAGTAGTGAGGTTTCCTTTTCTTTTAACTTTTGCTCTCCTACTCCAAGTGTCTGACAGTTTTCACATCACTTCATATTATTTTTTCTGTTTTACACACTCCCCATTATCTCAACTTGTTTCATAAGGTTGTTGCCTTGATGCTTTTATTTTGACAGAGTTCCCACATATGGCTACTTTTCCTTCTCTCTATATTTCAAATCATCACAAACCATCTCAGTGAGGTTAAAGTCAGGTTATTGTGGAGATCAGAAGTTGTTTTGATGGCCATGCTGGTTAAGTGTTGCTTCATTCACACAATTAACATTGAGATGTGACTGGAGTGAATTCAAGGAGGCACTGATGTGGGCAGGAAATTACATGAAATTAACATTCAACACGGCATCCTTTTAGATTGTACAGATGACACCCTCGGGAAGCTGGTCAGGATATGACCATGACTGAGTGTTAATAAAGTCTGATTTGTGGTCGACACAAAGATTCTGACAGAGTAGGTTTTGATTGAAAACCCGGTGTTGGATTTGGTCTTCTGTTATCATTACTGCTGCACTAGCTGAATGCATCTTGTGCAATCAGGCCATATTGTTCTTTAGTTGTGTTGCCCACAGTCACTGTATTTACGGTAGTTCATTCACAGTGAGGAGAAAATTTACAGTAGACATGGTCTTTGTTAGTTGTGTGTCTGGAAAACAAGTGTTGGCTGAGCCTCTTTTCTTTCATGTTGCCTCCATCATCAGCAACATCAGAAACTATGTAGAGAAAACACGAGCAGTTTAACTGACGAATCACAGTTGAACCTCGCTTGTTTCAGCCGTAACTTAGGAACAACCCCTTAAAGCATGAGTGATGTTTATAGCTCATTATATTCTTTTGGCTGAAAAGAAAAAAACTGAACTGATGCTTGTTGTTTTTTAAGCTATTATAGTCCATGATACAGTACATGCAGTAGAATGAGCCTCCGATAGATCATCAACCAGCCAGTTGTAAACCATCCAAGTGTGGAAAACAAGAGCACATCTGTGGGGATCTTTTTCTCAGCTGATCCAAGAGTTTCTGATGAAGAATGACAGCTGTAAGAAAACATGATAGAATCTGTGGTTGTCAGTCAGAAGCAGAGGTATTAGATGGAGCTGTGAGACATTTCACTGTTGGCACATTTAGAGCTTCAGCAAACAAACACAGACTGCATCAATCAGAAATCTGATAAAGTAAAAAAAAAAAGCTAAAGTCTGATAATGTCCACAATGCAGCTGCTGTTACCCACATGTACAAACTAATCAATTATCAAATGAAATGAAATGATGTGGAATATTATTGTAATATAGCTCTTAAACACGGACTGCAGCTGGGACTTGCAGGGAACAGTGTTGTTTGAGTAGATTATGTTTTTTGTTACATTGTGTAACAGTTCCTTACCATCTATATTCACACCCTGTCAGGTTTTTTGCCGGGGGATCAGAGCGCAGTGGGCAGCAGATTGTTGGACCCCCGAAGAAGAAGAGCTCCAATGAAGTTGTGGAGGATCTGTTCAAGGGGGCCAGAGAACACGGAGCTGTGCCTTTGGACCGGAGCGGCAGAGGACCAGGAGAGCCAAGCAGAGCTAAGGTAAAGTGGAGCTCAGTGCCTCTGCTTTTAACATCGTTCACTTGAGGTTTCTGTATATTTTTATGTAATTTATTTGCGCTCCTCTTATCTGTTTTGTTTGTATTGCCTTTGGTCATTTCCTAGGCCTTTGTAGGTGGAGGTTACAGACTAGGAGCAGCTCCCGAGGAGGAGTCAACCTATGTGGCCGGAGAGAGGCAAGCCTCCAACAGCCAGCAGGATGTGAGTACAGATCCTGCTGTAATTCACAGTTTTTTGCTTTGTTTCCTTCCTTCCTGCAAGCCTGGCACTAGTTAACGTCAGCAGACTTCAGCCAGTAAAAAGCCCTGGGTGCTGTTACATTTGTGGAAATAAAAAGTAACAGATGGAGGATGATTAATGATATTCAGAGAGACCTACTAATCATTAATCCAATACTGAGGGCATTCCTTCTCCCATGAGTGGAGTCACACTGTTTCACTGGTGGGAAGCTGGGATGTTTTGCCTCTGGCTATATTCATAAAAACAAACCTACCACACAGAACCTAACTTAAATCACTTAATTAATTTAATGCATTTTAGCAATGAAAGAAACTTCGAAGTCTCAGAAGATGGAAGCAGTCCAGAGGTGTACCACATAGACCCTGTAGGTACTCGACCCTACTACCACAGTCTGCAGCAGTTATGATCTTGGATTATCTCTGCTATCTTTTAAAAGTGTTTGTTGAACTGCGCTCTGTAGAGCCTGGGTTACTGTTACCAAGGTTTCAGCAGCTGTATTAAATAAATAAAGCTGCTTTCAGGGTCATTGCTGTATTTCCAGGTATAATTCCTGCTAAATGTAGAACAATTCAAGTAGGATTTTTTTTCCAGTCAACTGAAAAACAACCTCACATCGTCAGCCTGTCCATTTACAGCCATTTCTAAAAATGTGCAACTGCAAGCAAGTTTATGTCTGAGTATATCTGATGTGTTTTTCTTCCTGACACTTTCACACGAGAAGTTTGACTTACTGAGGAAATCCTGTAATACACGGAGCAGTCGAACAGTTTGTGCTTTGTCCAGCATTTCTGCAGAGACAGAGGGTGTTCAGACTTGTTTTTTTTTTTTTTTTCATGTGTTTCAGGTAATCGGATGTGATCCAATCACCTGAAACGCATCAAACAAACTCAGTGTGAACAGGGCTTTAGATTCATTTGACATGACTTGAGATGAGAATCAGAATCAGCTTAAAAGTCAGGAAGTCAGACATAAAAACAACACAATGAGCTTCAAGCTCTACCTTCAGATTTACCTGATCTTTACTGGGTTCTCAGCCACAGATGACAAATAACAAAGGGCTGCAGGACTTTAGGTGGTAATGTGACTATAGTGAGCACATTCATGAAACATGTCAACCCTGCAAGTTTACAGATTCATTACCTCCTAAATGTAAGTGTGTTGTGAGCATTTCACACCATAAAAACACAGCACATGGCAGCTGAATGTGACGGTATCAAGTGGAAGTAAAGCAGTTTATACCTTCTGTAATGTAAAGCTGTAGTAGTTAGCATACAGGCTATACTTCAGCATGTATGGGAAGTATGCAGGGTAGTGGGTAGAGATGTGAATCGTCACTTGTACAAAAAAAACCCTACCACCTAACCCATAAAATCCAGTGTTTAAGGGATCTGATTTTACATAGGCCGCAGACTCCTGATTATGTTTTGCTTTTTTTGGTAATGTACTGTATAAAGGCCAAGTCACTGAGTGTGGTTATTTCTTTGTTATGACAGGAATGAGGTGTAAATATGTGTATGTGTTTGTTCTAGGTACATGTGGTGCTTAAGCTGTGGAAGACGGGTTTCAGTCTGGATAATGGAGACCTCAGAAACTACAACGATCCTGGAAACGCCAACTTTCTCGAGGCGATCAGAAGAGGGTGAGAAAAGCTGAACTCATATCCTAGTTCCCATGATTCACTATATATAAATATGTATACAGGTGTTAAGAGCTGATCTTAGAAATCCACCATTCTGCACTCATTCCTGACACATGTGACTAAGCCTCCCATGTTGACCTGTTGGTTGTGACCCTGCAGGGAGATCCCTCTGGAGTTAAGGCAGCGGTCTCGAGGGGGCCAGGTCAACTTAGACATGGAGGACCACAGGGACGAGGACTTCTCCAAACCCAAGATGGCGTTCAAAGCCTTTGAGGGTGAAGGACAGAAGCTAGGGAGGTGAGATGGATGCACAGTGATTTGTTTTGTCCAACATGGTTCTTGTGTTGTTTCTGTACACATCAAAAAGCAGCTGCTGAGTTTTGTACTAGCTTTACATACAGGCCAGTAAACCAGAACAGGTAGAACAGGTAGGACTACCTGTACATGAATATGAATCAGCTGTAGTCTAGGTATTGACTTTGTATGTGGGCTACACATTGACTGGTTTTCAGATGCTCAAGTGACTCTTTCTGTAACCTTACAGTCCTGAATATTTACTTCTCAGTGATAGAAGAAACTCTAAGTAAAATCCTGACAAATTAACTTCACTAAGGAACCAAATAACTACATAATAAATCTAAAATAACTTGTGCTGTATATAAATATATTTCTTGCTGAATGCAAAGAATAAGTTGCTTTCATTAAGCTGCTCACAGTTACTTAGAGCTGAGCTGAGGATTAATCTTTAAAAGCAATTCTTGACTGATCACATGCAGACTCACAGCAGAAATACAGGGAGCTGCAGGCTGGAAGAGATTTACAGAGACTTGAATACTGTTCCTTTAAAAAAGGCCTCAGAACATATTTAGAAGGTTTAGAGGGGTCGTGAATATTTTCTCCTGCCTGCTCTAGAAAGACGTATTTTTCATTTACTTTCAATGACATTTAGTTAGAAAGGTGTTGTGGATGTCAGCTGCTGAAGTGTATCATACACATGCAAAGTAATAGACTTGTGCTGGACACAGTTCACTGCTTCTGTGCAGTTTCAGCTTGGCCTACAGTAGTTAAGAAAGCACATCGTCTTATCACAGAAGTACTGATTACAGTCTAAAGTCCATCTATTCATTTTCTGCTGCTTCTAAAGCATCAGGGTTCATTGATTCACTTAATCCATCATCAGTGATCAGTATCTGTTATATACTGCTGCGAGGTTCTGGCAACAAATTTAAAATGAGGTGTTTAAAAAGGCTTGAATTTAACTTAATGAAGCCTGAAGATGATCACAATCATGGTGATGTTTAGAACAACAGAACGTCCTCAAGTGTAATGTTACTTTAATGCAGTGGTTCTACAAGTGCCATTCATTAGTTAGGAGTGATAAACGGTGACAGATTGTAATTTGTTGGTTTATCTGATCATTTATTTGGTTCTGTCAGCACAAGTGGTTCCACATCTAGATGGAGACTGGAGTGTTGCCAAGCAACACAAATATTTTCCTGCAGACTAGCTTACTTGTTACTTTGTGTCTACACGTTACCGCAGGCAAGTTACTTTGTGTCATATATATTTATCAGCATGATTTCATCTGTTGTGCAGCTCCATTAGTGGTTTGTGAGTCCAGTGAATTTATGACTTGATCAGAAAGTTGCTCCATAGTTTCCTTCTCTCCATACATGGCCTTCAATAACCCGTTATCAGACCTTTTTGTTTGTTTCTTTTATGTGCCATGACTTAATAAAAACCAGTCATTACAATGTAATTTCTCTGTTTAATCAAATTACTTGGTCAGAACAAAGTGTTGTTTGTTTAACTAGAAAGGTATAATTCAGCTGTGCTGATGTTATAGACTAAACACTGTTGCCCTGTTGTGGTGAAACAACACCATCTTGTTAAAACATTTACCTATTATAACAATTATTCAAATGTTTTATTTTTTGAGACAGTATCGCATTGTCTGGTTTTGCTGAGCAGACAATCATTTGTTCCTATCTGTCCCCCAAAAACTCTGAATTGTTCAGTAGTTTTTCTGTAATGTTGCAAACAAACAAACACAAATGAAAACATAACCCCTCTTCAGCTCCAGTGTCCAGTTTGAATTTTGGACCTTATGTTACTCATCAAATGAAGGCAAAATGTAAAACAAAGTGTAATTCATTAGAAATGACAAGTATAAATAAACTAACCAACTCTGCAGAACAATCTGAAAATTGTACAAAGCTGATATTAGAGCCATTTAATTAACTCATGAAACGCTGACATTTTGAAGCTGCCTGGTTCTCAGAGGGCAGCCGCAGACCATAATTTCAATCTTTAAAAAGGTCATGTTTGGCTGGATGAACATCCACCTACTTTATCATTAAAGCATGATGAATTACTATTAATTCTTCTTTGTGTGAGGTTATGTAACCTCATGCATGTGAAAGCTAAATGTGAGTGGTTCCCCTCAGTATTTGTGTCACAAGTAGCCAACAGTAACTTGTGTTGGATTAGATTGAGCTCAGCTGGATCAGGAACCATTTCTCTTACCGTGCCTCCTTTTTATTTATTCAGTGTTGTCTGTCATTTAGATTGTTTGTTCACTTTGTAAATATGAAAAAATATTTTAAAAAAGTGTATTAGTTTAACTTTTTATGTGTGTTGCATTTCTGTAATGTTTTTTAATATATTAAATAAAAGGTTTTTTTCCTTTAATTCCTGAATATTTCAATAGGAGAGAGAACATGGCAACTGCACAAAATATATCTCACGTAATAGTGATCGGAAAATCAGCTTGAAATAATCAGAGATATGAAATTACTAAAATAGGATCAAACTGATGCAGGAAAGTGACTCTGCTGCTCTTATGTCGGATAAATCCAAAGCAGACAAAAATGCATGGACAGTCTTCAATCAGTGTCTGTGTTACTCTTCTAATAGTTATTAGTTCAACTCCCTGAATTCTACATAACATCTCTTATCCACAGTTTGAAACAATCAGTTGGAGTAAATTATCACCTTTCTCCTCTAGTGCCACTCCAGAGCTGGTCTCAGCTCCAGCCACCTCCCAGCAGGACCAGGCTGCCAATGAGGCCCAGGCCAGTGCCTCCGTGACCCTCGACCCCTCCCAGCCCGTTACCAACATTCAGATCCGACTGGCCGACGGCGGCAGGCTGGTCCAAAAGTTCAACCATACCCACAGGTGATTAACTGGCTCTTTTCCACTTCAC
>OOFC01001367.1:0-12522 GCA_900323345.1 Pseudochromis fuscus | reverse complement strand
AAATAGACAGTTAAATAAAACATATATACGGCATTTTCCACCAAACAGTGAGTAAATAAATAATGTCTGGTATTTTTAGGCTCAGGTTCTTTAGCTGCAGTATGTTCATGAATTGGATTTCTGCAGAGGACCATGTACCTTTTACCTCATGTAGCAGAACACGGTGGCTAAACAGGCAGCGACGATAGAAATAAAATTAACTCTGAACTTCTAATTATTTTGGTAATTCAACTGGATAAGCATTTTTAAGTTGTTCTAATTTGTGTAAACAAATCTAAATGACAAAGCCTTGCACATACATGTGTTAGATGAGCAGAATACTACGTTATTTACATGCAAATACAACAGAAACACTATATGAACATGTACCAGTAAAACTAATAACAAAATGTGTGTTTTGTTCACATTGTACAAATTGAACATGTACATAAATCAATACTTGCTGCTACTGCTCAATATACCTAAAACACACAAGAGACATGAACTACGCTGGACAGATACTATGTGAACTGTGCTGGCTGTACTGTATTGTATACATTTGAATAGTTATCATTACAATATCTAAGATTATTTACATAAGTATTTGTCATTTGTTAAAAATTCCCAGCCTCTAAATTTTAATTTGAAATATTCCCAGAGTCTTCAAAAAGCCCTCTGTGGGGATCTTTAGCCTTGACTAAGTAGGAACAATATAACATTTCCTTTTCTTTTTTAAACTAATCCCTGTCAGGGTATATCGTGGTGTGTGGTCAAGTTCACCTTGGGTGGTTCATCTACGGCGGAGGCTTGGTACTTCTTCATCTTTTCAAACACGGAGCTATCAGCACAGCCTCCCTCTGGGCCGTACTTGTGCGGGTAGTCTGAGTGAGGGAGGCAGACACAACACTGTCAGGATTATGGGAGACAATGTTAGCTACTTAACCCCCTGAGTCACTCTATTTCTGGTGCTATTCATGATCAGCTAATGGATGTACTTACACGCCACTTGAGCCTAGCTTTGCTGTACGAGCGCTTACTTTCCTGTCGCTCTCATTAGTGATTCCTCTCACATTTCTGTTTAATTTGCCCCTCAGCTACATGCTATGTGTACACAGATGATTTGAAATTAGGGGGTGCCAGTGTAGTGAAGTGTACTCTGTGCTCACTATTAGTACCAACATTGTAAAGACTGCTTAAATGAGCCAGTAGCCCAAGAGCAAGATTGTGTTACTCAGCTAATGAGCACCCCGGGTATCTTTGCTCCCCAGGGGGGATTGGGGGGGGGGAAATCACACCAGCCTGACTGCATCAGCTATGCAGCCCTAACCTTGCACTTTCTCACTCACAAATTTACATACGGGTATATAAAATTGCATGATAATTACAAGAAAATAGACCGTCAAAGTATTTGTGTAGCTGAGACTGCTGGGGACTCACGGATGTCGTCTTCGTGGTAGATGACAGAGTGGAAGGGCACGTCTTTGCCCTCCAGGTATCGCTCAGCAGGCTCCACGTAGTAAGTGCCATGGTAGCTCTGAATGAAGCCCTCAAACTTACCATTCACAATGGAGCCAT
The DNA here is from genome assembly GCA_900323345.1 of Pseudochromis fuscus. Lineage (NCBI taxonomy): Eukaryota > Metazoa > Chordata > Actinopteri > Pseudochromidae > Pseudochromis > Pseudochromis fuscus. The sequence continues at coordinate 10,968 of OOFC01001367.1, read as the reverse complement.
GAGTCAGGGTACCTTTCTCACCTGGGAATCCAAATAGCAATAGCATGTTTGAGAAGAGGATCACAAATTCATATTTCAATACCAGCTGTTACTGCAGCAAGACGTTAAAACAAGCATATCAAAATGACAGTCTTACCATATATTTCTCCAGTGTAGATATGAGAGGTATCAAAGGGAATCTCATCTCCTGAAACATCCACCTTCAAATCTTGTGCAAACAAGGTGGTATCCCTTTTCATTCGTAAATTAAAATGCCTGAAATCAAAGAAATAAAACCACAAACGACACAAAAACAAAAGGCTTCGGTTACAATGTGGGTGAGAAAACGGTCTGTGGATATATTCTGTCACAGTGAGTGTAAGCCTACAGATTTAGGTATGGATTTGAATTTGGCCTCACTTTCAGAAGTCAGCAATATTTAGTCGGCCTTTGCGAAATAGGAAAATGCTAATGAAAGGGGGGATAAGGGTCACAGCAAAAACCATTGGCAGCGAGGAAACATCTAAGCTGTTTTCTGTAGCAGAGGGGAAACTGCAGCCTTTATTTTGTAAGCGAGCGAACAGAAAATTAGGACATCTTGAAACAATGCCTTTTTTTGTTGATCAAACATACGGCAGGAAAACAAAGATGTTACAGTCCACCTTGAGTTTCAAGTAACACCTACACAGTGCTCGTATTGTGTGTAAGTTGCTGGTCTCTATCACAGTGCACAGTGGCTAAATTCACAGTGAAAAAGCAAAAGGTCTTTGTAAAATTTCAATTCGAAAAACTTACCTCCACAACAAACAGTTTAGATGTTTGTGTGCGCAATCTGTCTTCTGTAACTATAATGTGTAAAATGCTGAATGCATTAAAACTCATGAGAATATCTTTAAAAACAAGACTAGTAGACAGTAAAACATCAGCTATTTTAGACACACATTGCTGTGAAAACATGTTGGATATTGTAAATGTTTTAATTATCGCACTATCCCATCAGTGAGGCATCAGATCGGCACAAATTCATTCTGAAGCAACAAAACCAAACATACAACAAGAGTCGTAAAAGACTATCTTCAGCGAGAAGACAAACAAAGTGTCCTGCAACAGATGGTGTGGCCCCCACAGATCCCTGATCTCAACATCATGGAGTCAGTCTGGTATATCATAAAGTCACAGAAGCATCTGAGAGCTCAAAATCACAAAACAACTGTGGCAATCCTCCAAGATGCCTGAAAACAACATACCTGCCAAGTTACCTCGAACAACTGTGTAATAATATAATGTAAGAGTACTGGTGCTGTTCCAAAGGCAAAATGTGGTGATGTCAAAGTATGTATGAGGTTAACTGATAAAAAACCTTTCATGGAATATTTTTGAAGTCATCCACACTTTTCTTTCAGTGTTAAACACACAGCACACAGTGTATTTAGACATTTTGATCAAATCAGTAAAATGGAAGGTGGATGATGTGCTGCAATTTCAATGCAAGAATCACAGTTGTATCTCTGGCTTTGTCTTAAATTGAAAGGGGGAAAAAAGCTGAAACATTCATGCTTTTTAAAAGGAAGACACATCTACTTTCCATGTGTTTATTTAAACAGCTCTTATCATTCTTCTCCCTATTGAGAAGCCTCAGAGTTGAGGAACAGCAGGCCCTGTTACAGGCAGGACGGTGAACAGTCTTTGCCAAGATACCAGCCAGATGGTCGTGACTTTGTCATGGAGAGTGTAGACACTTTCTATCAAACAACACCACCTCTTCAAAATACTGGATGAAAAACAGTGACGAGGACTATATGTGTCCATAGATCTTCTGAAACTGCAGTGGGATTCCACTTGAGTAGCATGTGTACAGATACACCTAATCCATCACCACACGCACGCACACGCACACACTTTCACCTGACCTGCATGTGCTCAGATTGTGGCAAGAAATAAGAACACCACCACATCAGAGCTGCAACTCGTAATTATTCTCGGTTTTATATTTCTCTGCCAATTCATCTTCTATTATTTGTCTATAAAACGTCAAAACATGGGGACACAAAAGCTCGTTACGTGTGTATTGAGCCAACTTTTGTGTCTTTAAATAGCTCATAGTGTCTGACAAACAATCACAAGCCCCAAAATTATCAGCACACTATCACATAAGAAAAAGAAATCTGCACAACTTAGGAGACAGAACTGGGGAATGTGTTTGGTATTTTTTCAGTTGTTCTGCTCATCAATGAGTCATTTGACTTCAATGGAAACCATGGAAACTTCACAGAAAACAATTTAAATCTATCTTCCCCACGTAATTAATGTGATGACCCGTACTACTTCTATAATTTCATGAAATTGAATTAGATGTAAACAGCTCAGACCTTACCCTTTAATCATAACCAATATACTGTAGATACATGGGATCAGTAAATAAAGAAATTCATGAGGCGACATGAAAATAGACAGATACATTTCTATAATTTTAAAAAGAAAGGACACAAACCTTCCATGGGCATGAAAATCTAAATGAAGGAACTTGTCTTCATGAGAGATGGCCCTTTTGGCCCTCTGATGCGTGCTGTGCACAAGCTCTGTGTTGTAGGAGAGGCCTTCATAGTGTCGGATGTACTTGTTCAGGGGGTTCCTATAGTGCCCTGTGTGAACAGAACAAAGAAAACAACAACGTCATCTCAGGTGTGTGCATACAATGTTTTCTGTAAATTTTTCTTCATTGTATAAACAGAATGTAACTGCTGGACCGAAAAAACATGTCCCTGAGAACTCATTACATACATAATCAATTTCAGAAAATGACAAAAGTTAATACAGAAACATGAAAGTTAATTTACCAAACATCACAAACAAAATCTACTCCATAAGTTTCTGCGACAGTGAGTTTGTGTCATTGACTATTCTTATCAGAAAATGAAACATTTGTTTTGTATGGTAAGTAAAATATTTTCGCACGGGTCCTCAAATTGGAGTCTTTCAAGTGACAATAAAACTACATTTTGGGGTGGATATCTGAGGCACTCTGCATGTTAGGATGGTTTAGGTGGCCGATATTTGACAGACAGGATGAAAGTGGTGGAAACTGACAGCAAATCAGTATGGTCTTTGTTTTAACATCCAGCTAAATCTATTTAAATCAAATGAATGCCACTTTCAGAGCTGTGCTCGACAACAGCCCCCAGCGTCACAGCATAATAATTTCACCACCAGAGGAGTGGGTGGTGGGCTTGAAGGAAAAAAACAGATTCTTAAGCATCTCCACCCATTTTACCAACTGGTTTACAGTCAAAAGCGGCCTGACGAACTCCATGTCAAGAAAACACACTGCTTTTGTTTTGGGCATCCATCCCCTCTGAATGTGTCTTTGTTTTCTATGTACACTGAGCATATTGCAGAAGATTTTTGCCTCAACATATAAACCAAAAGATAACATTGCCAGTAAGTATGGCGTATGTAATTAGGACTCTCTAACAGGTAATTATGCCCGACAAGTGGACCAGAAATTACAGGATTCAGAGTAACGATGTAACAAAGATGGATAAGTAGACCAGGCTTCAGCTACTTCTCTGTTCATGTGCAGTATGAAATATTTAGGTGGTAACATTGAATTTTTCATTGAGGTGACTATGAGAAGTGAAGGCCATGACAGTAACTGAAATATCTTAATTTCTCTAGATTTAAAAAACATAAGATGTAGATGATGTAGAAATACATACATTTGTATAAAGAAAAAACATCAAAACGATCAAAAAATCATCTCAAAATAAGAGACTGATTTAAATGATTGATGGACCATGTAAAATGGCCATTATGTGGAAAAAGTTGTGATTGCTACTTTTTGCAGTTTATCAATGACAAATATAAATTAAAAACATTTACAAATACTATTATTGATGCTAAAACTGACTTTTACAGAGGTAGGTGTATGTAACTCATTTAATGTTAGCGGTTTAAAATATAACAGCACAGTGTCGGCTTATAGCAGACAGGTGTATAGAGCTATATTTATTCTACATTACAGAGGGAATTCCGCTTACTAAAAGCCACAAACAACAAATGTTTTTAATAAATCTTGAATCATGAGTTACATGAGTTAAATTACAAAAAACAGCACTGACCAGCGACAGCTCGGAAAGCAAAATTAAGCTAGCTAAATGTGGAAACTTGTGCCATTTAAATCGTACGTACTGACTCGATGCTAAAGCTTCTCGTTTGGACTAAACTGTGAACGTTTGCGGCTACAGTGTTAGCTAGCACACAGCTAACGGTCCAGTCGGCATCTCCATCTTCTCATAACAATGGCTGTCGGCGCTATTCGCACGATAACAACAAAACCGAGACAAACCGGACAATAAAAACGGTGACAACACGCAGAAATAACTCAGCAATATCGGTTTGTTTCAATCGACAGTGTGGATCCGAGTCAGCTTGTACGCTATGTGTCATTTGTTGGCTTGAAGTAATACGGCAAAAAGGGTGCAGTCCTCTTCATAACAAGCAGGCCCTGCTGATCCCTTCTGCTAGCTAACGGGCTACCAGGCTTTCAGCTTCTTCGTGAATTCAACACAACTTGTAGGGTTTGCTATCCAAATGCTCCTACTCACCTTGGGTGTAGTTTAGTAAATACGCGACGAGGAAAACTTTAAGGAGAAGCATATGTGACAAATCCATTGTTAAAGCATTGATGCCGTTTTCACTTTATTGTCCTACTTAGATAGGCGCAGACGCCCTGTGTGTTTATTGCAGCTTCCTCTCATCGCCCCCTCTCTCTCCTGCGTCATGACGTCACACGCACAACAGCTCGGCATCCATGATCCACTGTGCCTGCATACATCACAGCTCCCACTCTGCCTGGGTGTCATGTAATGTATGCAATGTATACATCTTTTTCATCCACCATTACAGACACGCCCGCAGTTAGACATCAAAAACAAGAAATTATTCCAAAGTCTGCTTTTATTATTTCAGTCTCTAAATCATAAAAGAATGAATTCATTTCAGTGACAGAGCTTTTGGTATCTTTACATACTATTTTAATGTAATTGAAATGTTGCATTGGGGAACTGAACAACAACAATCAATTTCATAATCAATTATTTGTGTAAAACCCTTTTGAACATAAATGCTAAAACATTACCAAGTCCCAGTATCATTTGTGACTAGTAAGATACTGAAACTGTTTGAATGTGCTAAACATTTTTTTTTTATGTATTTATTTTTCTGCAAATGAATCTTTACATCTTTAGTGAACAACACACCATACAAAAAGCCTGAAAAATTAACATTTGTTGCACTAAGAAGTGGGAGATAAGGTGGGAGTTTTGGTAATAAACCTAGAGTTAGTTGTCATATCATATTGCTTTCACCAGTGTGAATGAGTAAAGTGCAGAATAAAGGGTGTACCAATGTTATAAGATGTTTATTAACCCATTCAAAGGGAACAGTACTGCGTGTATGGAAGGATGTTAGTGTAGAACATCTTTGTCCTGTGTGATGTTACTGACAGTCACACACAAGTAATGTGATTATGTCATGTTGTTTCCTGGGATATTCTTTTGATTCCTGAAATTTTATAGACCAACCAATTATGGACTGTTTATGGAGAAAATAAACTGCAGGATAATCGATGATGAAAATAATAATTAGCAGCCTTGTGTCTTGTTTCTGGGCATCTTGCTGAATATTATGATGCAATAACCGGTACTGGGAAAAACTCCATATTTACAGGCATAATATCACAGTACTAATTACATAACAAACTCATAGAGCCATCATGCAATTTATAAGCAGCCAACTAAATGCGAGTTTTGGTTGCTTGGCAACCCATGATCTTGTGAGTACAGTGTTGCCAAAGAGAAGGAAACACCAATAGCTTTGCGAGGTGGTTGGATCCATTTTCTGTCATGCATCAGCTCTGATTATCTGTAATCAAGCTATTTCTGATCCTGGCATTTGTCACTGATGAGCCTCATCTAATGATGTGCATCTTCCTCTTGAAAGTTGCTTCATTCCTGATAATGCCATATGTCACAAGTTACATTATGTTCTCTACGCACAAAAAATTAAATTAGATGTGTGAAAGATACATTCTCCAGCATTCAGCTACATCTGCTCGAGAGAATCAGAATCAAAAAAGACCACCAAATATTTTTTTCCAGTCTGTCTGCTGATGTTTCAGATTTGACCACACTCAGATTAATTAGCAGCAAAGTCTTGTCGGCCACTTCTTCTGTGTTTCTTTAATCCAAACGAGCTCCTCTGGCTCCAGTAGCCGTCACGTGACACACCTCCACATCAGCTCCAAGCTTCTGCAGCTCATCCAACCAGATCTGCTGCTTCTGGGACAGCCGGTCACTGGGCCCCTTCACCTCCACCAGCTACAACAACATGACATCCAACATCACTACAATGAAAAAGATCTGGTACCACAGAACACCTGAGCTGTGATCAGATTATCTCACCTTGTAGGTGTTGTTTGAAGTGTTCCACACCACAAGATCAGGCAAGCCTCCACGGCAGTGTCTGTAGTCTTTTGCCATTCGTGTTATTACTCCAGCTAAGAAAGCTCCACCGAGGCATGCAACAAGAGACTGCAGATATCAGTGTATAAAGGTTATGTTAATGCCACATTAGTAACCACAGTAACATATGTGGAAATTTATATGTATTGTAGTGTATTGGAACATATTTATCATTATATCAACTGCTGCCTTTACATATAATATGAGAAACACATTACTGTACATCTGGTAACAATAAGTTTCCATGTTTAAGATTGACAGTAAATACCTGTGCATGTTGAAGGGATGAGAAACGTTCCCAGTTGACCAGTGAACACACTTTACCCTCCTGGGAAATCCAGACATCTTCCAACATGCTGTTCAACATTTCCACCGATGCCTCGCTGAGTAACTGAACACGAGCTGCAATCGCTTCCTTTCTGTTCTCGTAGAAACAGTCAGTGTAAAGATCCAGCGGGCACGTCTGTGAGAGGAAACAAACCTGAGTTCAACTTTTAAGGCGTTTTCAACAAAACAAATACAGAGCTTACTTTACCTGGTATGGGTTTCGGAAGACGTCTGGAATACCCTCAATAAAAATAATGTCCCACAGCAGAAGAGCAAACAACGTTGAGAAAGTTGAGCCCTCTCCATGGATCCCTGTTAAAAAAGATATATTGTTGATGTTAATAGCAGATATGCAAATATTTTAACAGGAGAAGAACAGTTATTTACCTTGGTCAAAACCTTGTTGTCGGTAGTGTGCCAAACACAGCTCTTCCACAGAGCATATGACTGTGGTGTTAGCACTTTCTTCCCCTTCTTCATTTGCTGGTAAAAGAAACCTAGATTTTCCCATGCCCCCCTCATGAGGAAACAGCTGTCCTCTAATGGTCACCTGCAGTTAATAACATGAATGAACAAATCTTTTATTTTACATCCCCCCAAAAAGTGAGACAAGTAAAAGTCTATCTCTCGAAACTCATATACTGACATACTGTGAAATACTCACATGTTTGACGTCTTGGACTTGGACAGTGGGCAGGTCTCTGAGTTGTAGGCGGTACTTCTTGCAGCTGGCAGACTCTTTCATCCTAACAGCTCTCTGATGGAGGGAAAGCTGATGTCCAGTGCGCACCAGAGGGTCTGACAGCCCATCTCTGATTGCACAAATAGCCTAGATGTAACACGGTCCAACAATGAAAACACAACAGATGAGAACTGTGCTACACATAAAAAAATAAGTGATTCAAAAGTATATGAGGAGGTGAATGGAAACACAAACACTGGCGCTCACTTGCTCATGTTTTTTGAGGTGCTGCTGAAGGTTTAGCGCCAGTCTGTCCCACCATCGCCCACGGCTGTCAGGACAGTAAACAGTCTGTGATAGTAAGGACCGCAGCTCATCTACTGCTTCCTGTAACATAAAAGTAGACATCATGGCACTTTTTCCTTGTGACTTCATAAATACTTTAATGTTTGTGGGAGAGTGAATGGATGAGTTCAGAAAACCTCATAGCGGCGTAGCCTCTGCAAAATCTCCACCCCTCTGGATAAGATACGAGTGTAAGCCCATCCTGCAGTGAAGCTCTGCAGGAACACAGGCAGCTCTTCCTGGTGACTACCCAACAAATGATAAGGGTAATGTTCATATTTTAAAAAAATCACCAGGGATGACAGAAACAGATAAATAGATTTATGGGGTCCTGACCTGAGGTCATGTTTGTTTCTCAGCTCCTGCCAGGCACTTTTGGCAGCAGTGTAAAGCTCCAGTGCCCGCTCCCACTGGCCAGCCTGCATAGCTGAGATCACCTCCTGCAGAGCTCGCATGGAGGCTTCATATCTGGTGTGATGTATGTTGTCATGACTATTAATTCTGCATATCCTGCTTTGGTAAAATACAAAAAGGATATTTTATATCTTTAGAGAGACCCTCACCTGATAAGGTCCTCTCTGTCCTGAAACACCTTAGCTGCACGCTGCACTGTGTAGTCTGGGAATGCCAGACGTCCTGAGTTTACCAACAGGATGGTATAAAGCTGGTTCTGTCCTCCAGCCGCCATCTCCTCCTCATCCATGGTATCCGTCAGAGAGAAGAGCAGTAGGACGCGTGAAAAGACAGCCCGAGGGCCGCGACAGAGACGCACACAGGAACCTGCCAGCTGCTTTGCCCTTTAAAGAAAGGACAGGGGTGAGATCAGCCCTGCAATACTAGTACTGTGCATAAACACAGTGTAAATGATCATCTAACCGTTTGAGGATGACTGCCCCAATGTTGTTTTGAGCAGGGGTCAGAGAGAAGAGAGACTTCTGCTTGCTTAGGCGGAAAAGCCCATCCACTAGTTGCTGTTTCTGAGTCCCAGAACTGCCCAGATGGAAAGTCTTAGCCAAAGCTTTGAGGTCAGGAGCGGGCAAGAGATCCAGAGCCTCCCCTAGGTCCTCAAGGTCATTTTCTTCAAGATGGAATTACACCATAGGTGGGCAGTAACAGAGAAAAACAAAGATATACATTTGGGTGAATGTAGTGTTTCAGCAGACAAAATAGAAGTTTCCAATCTTAACATTTTGTTGTAAGTTTTTCCACTAAAGGAATAAGACTGGACCAGGACGATCATTAAATGTAATTACAGGAGTCATAATAGACACAAGAGAATTCCTGCAATGCTGGAGATCCTTTACCTGTCTGTAGAAAACCACTTTGAACCAGTTCCTGTGCAATTGGTCCAAGATCACTGCATATCTCTTCATAATCCAGTTTATTTACTTGGAGCCATTTCAGTTTCCTCTGAAAGAGTCTCACGTACAGCTTCTGCCCCATGACTTAAAAAGAGAAAACACATGTGAACAATCAAGTCTGTTCTTGTAATGTTTTCAAAATGATTTTTATTGCAATTACTGAGTGATATTCAAGCCTACCTGATAACTTCTCAAATGAATGTATGAGTGACATATCATCCTGGTTAAATAACACTGCATCATCCTCATTCTCCAGCACAGCATGCAGTACAGTCTGGAAGTTACGGAGGTAGTAGGGAATCCATGGGGTATGAGAGCTCTGATCGCTCTTGGTCTTCTCAGCATCTGACTTTGGCACCAAATCATGACTGATATCTGCAATGCTGTTCTCATACGTTTCCTCTGAACTCAAAGGTGGGTCACAAGTAGAAGAGGAAGGTTCCTCATTTTTATGCTGGTCCATATCAGTTGTTTCAGCTGTATCTTTACGAAGCATCTCCTCCTGTTCTCTACTGTTATCCTCATATTTTGCTTTCTTTTGGAAACCAGATGTCTTATCAGTGGAAGTCTTTTCCTTTTTTCTCTTTGCTAGCTTAGATGAAGAAGAGTGGAGCTTTGGAGTAATCAATCTTTGGACAGTTTCTGATGTAAATGCTTTTTGTTCAAGATTATGTGCATTTTCTGAACATGATGAATCTTCCACTGTTATTGGAGTGTCTACACTGGTGTTTGTTACTGTCATACACTCTTTACTGACTTCTGAACTCAGAATCAGGACATTTTCTTTCTGTGAGTGACTGAGTGTCTCAGAAGAACACGTCTCTTGGAGTCCATTTTTATCATCTGTCTGTGTCCTCTCAGGTACCTTCTGACATTTTCTGGATAATTTGGAGGCGAGACTTCCCAGGTCAATGGTCCTCACCACAGTCTTGCTGTTTATCTCCCGTGGCACCTGCTGAAAGTCATTCTTCTTGAAATAAGGACTTGTCTTGGTCTCTTTGACCTCATCTTCCACTTTCTGATCCTGCTCAGAGGACTTTGGGAGTTTCTTTCTGGGTGACAGCTGGGTGCTCGACACAACAATATTACTTGCTGAGGCAACATTGCTGTCTCCTCTCTCAAAGTTCTGACATTGAAAATCAATGTGTTCATTGATCCTGAATCTTTGCACCAACTGGCCACACAGGGGGCAGGCCAGCTTAGGTGGAGGCTGGCTGCTGAAGAACGACGTGATTGGAGTCGTGGTGGCAGCATTGGCAGAACTCCCAGCTTTAACATTGTCTTTCTTCTTGCTCTTGGACAGTGATAAACTTCGCTTTAGTTTGGCTTTGTTATCTCTCTCGGTCATGTTGTTGCATTCCGATGAAATGTTCGATGAAAACTACGTTGATTTAAAAAAGCTTCGTTGGAGCTATACTCTGAATGGAGCTGTTCGAGTGGTTAACAATGCTGTGCTATCTAAAATTAAATTATATCTCGATGGAAAACAATCTGGTCACACATGCGTGGCGTACAGGGCTTTACACATGCAGCAGTATACACAAAACTTCCAATGAACTACAGGCTCCCAGAGTATTAAAACATTAGCTAACATACCGGTAGCAGAGCTGGTGACAGCTGATAACAACAATCCCGCTTCCCAGGCATAACCAGCGGAGCACAGAGCGTATTTAAGAATGTCAAATCGATCCCAGATATATCGATTTTGAATCAAACTCTAATCTATAGATGTTACTAGATTTAAAACAATTTT
>OOFC01001366.1:14973-38695 GCA_900323345.1 Pseudochromis fuscus | reverse complement strand
TACATGCTGTAAATGTAGCACAAGTTAAAAGGACTTGGGAGAAGAAAAGGGAGAAAATCGGAGAAGAAAGCAGCGACGCCTCAGGGCATAGGGAGGATCTAATATTTCTCCTGTGGTTTTATTGGAGGGGATTTGTACACAAAAATAATGAAGTGGACTTAGTGTTGATAACTAAGGGACATGGGCATTACAGAAACAGATACCGGGTATTGGTATACAACATCTAGGGAGTATTTAAATCAAATTAAAAGTCAAGCCAGTGTAGCTGCTCATTGCATTCAAAATGTATGACCGTTAGCTTGGCTTAGGTTGCTAATTAAATTTAAACTGTCCAAGAAGTGCGTCACTTTTAAACATCTAAATACTGAGATTTATGGCCCATTAATCGCCCCGGTCTATTTGACTTCCTGCGAGTATAAACTACTTATTTGTGCAGGCGTTTGCTGTATTTGACTGCGACATAGGCAAGTGCTTGCGGCTGCCTGCTACTAATTCACAAAGCCCATTCTGTCGAGCAGACTGCAGCTCTCCAGAGAGGAAATCTAGGGGAACTGCTTGCATTATTAAATACAACGTTTCTCTCACTCAATATTTAATTAATATCCAATTGGATCACGCTCCCCACAGACATAATATTATCATGCTAATTTGAATATCATTACATTTGTCAAGTCTTGTGGATAACGCTCTAAATACATCATTCTTTCATGATGCAGAAACAGTCCTCGACTGTGGTGGTCTCTTAGGGGGAGATTTTGTTTTTACAGCTCGACTTTGGTGGATTTTTCCTGAGTATATATAAAAATATATATTTATCTTTGAGAAACTTTAGTTGGAGGAAAGGGAAATCTGACTGTAGTGATCTTTAAATATCCTGAATCAAACACTATGACCCTGTTTAGACTTTTCACGTCCTGAGACACATCTTTGTTTACACCTGTATTTAACACGGTCATTTACACTTGTATTCATCCAAGATGCATTTAAGGACCCGTCCACACGAAGACGAAACGAATACGTCTCCCCTGATATTTATATCTGTGTCCACACGAAAATGCCAAAAATCGCCAATGCCAGGCCTGTATGTGGCGCTGTAACGCTGCCACAGAAACACACCAAAACAAGGAAGAAGACACGGAGCATGCGCATTAAACTCGTACGAGGTAAAACCAACACCCACAACAACACACACTTGTTGCTGACGGTAGTTGGAGAAGATTTTGCTGTAAAAGTCAAAACAAGCCCAGTAGCTGCTGCAACGCGACGCTGTGTTCCGCCATTTTTACTGTTGTTGTCGGGGTTGTGCAGGCGAGTTAAGGCTCAGAGGCGGGGCTACGGCGGCAGCGTTTCAGGAGAATGCGTATACGCCGTCTACACGGAGACGCAGCGAGTGGCGTCTTCGGACTTTCCCACTCTGGGACCCGGTTTCAAAAAGTATCGGCTGCCAAATCTCCATCTCCGTGTGGACGGGGCCTTAAAATCAGGTGTAAACATTTTTGAAGCTGCTTTTTATTACTAAACTTTGATGTCTTTCTTTTAGTTTTCTAACTTTCTTGTGCTGTTCAGAGAAACCAGACAAGTACTGACAGGGTAAAGGACTGTGGAAACATGGATGACTAGTTCAAACATTAACAGGTGACCATGCAAATAGAGGGATGCAAATATCGTCCCTGCCACCCAACCTCAGGTTCAAACATGCACCACCTGTTGGATGGTCAAGCATCGTGACAAAGACCAGGGGCATTCTCAACACTGAATGTACAACAGAGAAAAAAATATATATAGATACTGATAGAAGCAAAAAGTAGAAAAAAAAAAAATGGTGAGAAATCAATCAGCGATGGTAATGCATCTGTGAATGGAGGATGTGGCTTTTAGTGGCAAAAAAAATGTTTCTGTTTTGTGTTATGTTCAAAAAGTAAAAACACACCAACCTTCTCGCAGCTCTGAGGGATGTAGGGAATTTGATGCAGAACAAAATGAAATAAGGAAAGGAGAAAAACAAGGGAAACACAGAGAGTAAAAAGGCCATGTTTTAGGTGTTCAAATGCTGCTTAAACAATTCGAAGGACCTTTAGTCTGGAGGGTGCAGGGAGCCCCTTGTATCTCCCTGACACCCAGATAACAAAGTCTAACCTGGGAGAGCTCAAACACTTTAATAAGGAGAATACATACTCTGCTCATGTGGTTAGCTTCTAATGATCAGGTCTTTGTATATAATGTAAATTAATAACTAAGTGATGATTACCAAAGCTAACCATAAGACTGGAGGTAAAACAGATATTAGCTACACATATATTTAGATAGTAACAGTGTGTTTTGTACATTAAAAAAAAAGCAAATAAAGTCTTGACTGCTGTGTGCAAGTAAAAGTGAGAAGCAGTAAGAACAGTAATAATTTGAATTTAAAAGAAATAAATTTTGCAGGCTCTGTGGAAAAAAAACTGTAGCAACTAAGGACAATACACTATATCCATGTAAAAATTCCAATTGTATTATTATTTTTAATTTATTCATTTTACAAATTTAAAATCAGCACCAAAAGTGATCAAATTAAACGTGTCCTTCCATTGTTGATCAATGGGAAGAAAAAAAGGATCTGCTCGGGAAAGAGTCTGGACTGATGGAGCGGGGTCATTCACCCTGTACCGCCTCCAACAGTCAGGTTTTTAAAAGCAATTAGTAGATAAACACGGCAAGCAGTCTAGCCACTGGTGTTAAGGCTCAGGATAATCAACAGGAAGGACCAGAAACACACAGCAGAGCAGATACTGTAGGTTCAAATCAGTGCAGGTAAGTCAAGTGCAAAATAATAATAATAAAAAAACAACAACAAACAAAAGAGCTGAAATACTTACAATGGCCTCCTGGGATATGGCCCTGCAGACTTGGCTAATTTAAAGCTTCCTCATGAGTTTAAAAGCAGAAGTTAATATAATTTGACACAAGCATGCTGGTGCGGTTCCTGCTGGTTCCTACCTCTGACATATAGATTTGCTGGGGCAGAGTAGCGGGTCCCATCATTGTTGGTCGCCACACATTCATACTTCCCCTGGTCAGACTCTTCGCTCTGCTCTATCTGGAGGGCTCCTGGTTGGGAATAGCAAACGGGGTAGCAAACGTATACAGGGTTAAAGCTGTGCTGTCAGCATCCAGTTTACAAGCAAAAATAAAAAGCAATGAGCTTGTTCGACCTCATGGAGGCCAACATCAGCACCCCCCCTCTCCGTTTCTAGCTTTGCTTTGTCCTTTCAAGCCTCAGTAGTTTGGACAGTTTGAGGAAAGTTGTAATTAAACAATATCCAATAAACTGCACGGGTGAGATGCTACATGCTTGTATTTGCTACTATAAACGCTATATTTTATAAGTTTATCCCCCAATTATTATCACAGCCCGATCCACTGGCTGAGGTAAAGTGGAGGCTGTGTAATCCTACTTTAGATGAGGGATAGCAGCAATTGATAATCATGCAAGACACTGCAATACAAATATATCGTTTCCATTAACAGGCCTGAAGTAGCAACACAGGAAAAGACAATAACACATTGTCAAACGAATACAAAAGAAAAGAAAAGGGAAACACCTAAGTTACCATCTGTCTCTAATACATTTACCTTGTCGATGACCTCTTTAGACAAAAAGTCTAAAATATTACTTTTAGGGTCTAAAAAGACACTCATCCTAGCGCCAATGGAAGAAAAAGTCATAATTTCACTTTAAAGAATAGGGGCAAGCCCGTCAATATACAACATGTCACTGGACTGGTCAATATGGGGATGAGTGATACTGCTTCAGGGAAACATGGATCAAACAAAAGAGGTTTACAGTATAAGAAAGCAGCATAACAAGGGAAGACAATTGAAAGAAAGAAATTTAGGTATGAATTTTAGCATATTCAATCACAAATCGGGTGTAATACTCAGAATAATAATTTGGCACTTCATCTAGGTGAAGTATCTTTTCAAAAAAAATTGCAGCTCGTACAAAAAATAGAAAAATGCTGCTGAGATATCTGGAAAAAATTTTCATTGAAGTATTATGTAAGGCAAAATCAACATATAACCCTCTGTAACAAAAGTTTTGACATGCAAATCTTAGCAAGAAATGTATGTCGACACAACTTACAACCTTCTGACAACCCTTAGCTGAAAAATAAAATGCAATTGTATTAGAAGACAAAATTCAAAATATCGGCCTGAGGCGACAAGAAAGTAACCAACCACTGCTTTAGCTTGTGAAAGCTACAAAAGACACCCATAAAAATCCACCAATGGGATCAGCAGTGTGGTGTCACATGACCCAGGGAAAAATGGCTTTTATGCATCAACAACTCTCCAGCTCCATGTCACACGGCAAAAATGAGCCAATCAGGTCCTCGCCAGACTCTACTGTTTGCCTTCCTCAAACCCTGAAGAAAAAAAGTCAAAAAGTAAAATAGTCTCCAAACCCAAGAAAAGTAAGAAAAATAGGTGAAAGAGAAAAAAAGCACCGTAGAAACTTTATCAAAAAAGTGGTTGTTTGGGCTTTTTTGTAGAGGTACAGGAGAGGAAAGCAAATAGAAGAAATGGAAAAAAAATAGTTTGCAAAGATAGAAAGAATTCTTTGGGAGAAAAAAGCAGAGGAGAGGCAATGTTGTCTTCAGCATGCCTGCGTGATTCCACAGCATCTGTGCATATTTTTAGTGCTGAACAAGAACAGCTAAGGGGGAAAAATGCTTGGTTGTTTTAGTTGGACAAAAAGAGGGACACATGATTCGCTATGGCCAAAAAGAAAACAAAAATGAACGTAAAAATATAGTTTAAAAAAATAATTGTCATTGGATATGCTTATTTGAGCCGGGGCAAGCATATCACAACTGAGCTAAACGGGCTCTTGAAACAAGAATACAAAGGAGTAAATAAAGCATAGACAGAAAGATGAAATACAAATTTAGTTGAACGAAACAGGACAAATAAGAAGGAAGGTCCGGATGAACGTAATGGGATTTGGTCTTGGTAAACAGGACAAAAATGGAGGTGATTCGAGTGAATGGATGGGTTGACAGCAAGAATGAATTTGTATTATTTTCATTCTGTGAACGTCAGTTCAGCACTCTTACCTCTTATTGGTGTACCACCTGGGTGGATAATATGAATGCAAATAAGATTAGAAAGAAGAAGCATTAGTACGAGTAGATAGAGGCTGGGGGCTTTGGAAGAAGAATCAAATTAGATTTAACAGGGTACGTAAATAAAGGTACTACAGGAAAGAGAAAGGAGAGAGAAAGAGAATAAGAACTTTTCTGTACTCTATTGGCAAAGAAAGACAGGATTCATCATAGAAAATCATAGGTCAGAGAGAAGAACTTGTACATTGATGTACCACGGGGAGGTGCCATTTTGGAAGTGGCAATGGCTTCTGAAGACCATCTACTGAAGGGAAAGACTTTCAGGACTTTGTGTGTGAGATTGAGAGCAGATATATTTGAAAACAAAAAAAACCATAAAAATTGTGATCCCTTCGCTTGACCTGAGCTACAGCTGGTCACCTCCCTAAAGTCCTTGAACAGCTAAGGTGCTGGTGTTAAAAGTACGTGAGTAAGTGGTGGGTCAGTAAGTGAGTAACAAACATGTGAGGACAGATTATTACCAAGGTCAGTATATGACAACACTGAGCTGAGGTTTGGTGATTATAATCTGCAGATAGGCTACAGCTGGGAGTGGTGGGACACTTGAAACACCGTGGGGTGAGGAGAAGAGTGTGTGTGCCTCTAGTAGTAGCCCTGAAACTAAACTACCTGTTAGTAAAATGCATGCCATGCATTTTAATAGTTGTTGGAACATGGAAATTAGTGGGGGTGATGTGTGCTTTAGAGCTAAGCACTTACCAAAGGATTCTGTAGATTTAAAAATATAGAGAGAAGAAAGACAGCATAAGAATAGGATTATATTCTTTAAGTAAGTTTCGTTAACAAGGTTTCGTTAAAGCTTTATCAACTCTACGAAGTCGCACGTTAGAAATAAGGGTTAATTCTACACAGTTCTGTTGAAAAACAAATCAGCAAGGAAGTAAGGTTAACACGATGGTTTAACAAAGGACAGCTGTGAAATTTGTGAAGACAGGTGGTCAAACATACAAAATTTAAGAAAGTCGTTAAAGCGCTAATGTGGTTAGCTGTCACATACAGCTGCAAGGTACGATACAGTTTTAGAAAATAGAATAATTTCTCTAATCAAACTTGAGATACTGAGGCGAATGGGTATATTAGGGTGTGTCACAGGCAAATAAAAACAAAGCTGCCATCTAAACATTAAAGCAGGGACTGTAAAGTCAAAGAACCAAGGGGTAGGGGAAAAGCTTTATGAAGTTTTACGCACTACTGTGGCTGATTAGTGTCCAGAATTTAACCTAAAAAAAAGGTCTTAAACAAGGCATAGATCTACTCAAAGGAGGTTTAAGTTATTGTTTTTAGAAGGTCGAATTTCAACAAGAATGCTTTTTCCTATTTTAAAATCATTCCAAGCCGAATATTCGTTTTGTGTTTTTTTAAAAAGAGAGACATAAGAAATGACAAAAATGGTTCTAAAAAAATACTGCACCAATGCAGTGGAAAGGAAATCAAGGCAAAACAGCAAAAAAGAATTAATCGTAAAAAGTCACAGCAGTGAGCAATGAGGGCAGAAGTTAGGGCAGAAGCCAGCAAACACAGAGGGGTGAGGGTAAGGGGGGAGGGCAACAATCCCAACAGCCCATGACAACACTGGAAGACAAAGGGAGACACACATACAGACAACACACACTGGGGCGTACAGAGAGTAGAGGACAGGAAATAGTAGAAACAATGCCATTACCTACAAAATTAAAAGCCAAAATGAGAAGTTAAATTATGGGAGGAAGAAGAGGATGAAAGAACAGAGGATACAACAGGGGGGAGCAGATCCGATTGAGTAACAAGAAAGAAGAAACCTTGTTTGGTAATTAGGTTTTCAGCAGAGGACACCTACCTGATCTGAGCTGTTTAATGCGTCCATTGTTGTTGGTGGTGTTGACGGGGAGGAAGTCTTTGAACCACGAGATGTCTGGGTCGGGGTTGCCGCTGGCAGCACAGAGCATGGTGGCAGTGCGTGTTCGCTCCACCACTTTCAACTGTGGGCCCATGTCTATGGTGGGGAAACCAGGGGGCAGCTGGTCCTCTGGAAACAGGTTAGAGACATTGTAGTAGAGATCAGACCCAGCATGTCAGCGGTCTTCATCAAACCTTGTGCTAGTGAAGGGGGGGGAGGCCAGAGTGACAGAGTGAGTTGAACAGGACAGACAGAAAAAGAGGTGTTTATAATTTTTTTTAGCCAAATGAATGTGTAACAAGAGGTGATGTCGATAAAAGTGTAGCTTTTAAAGTGGTTTTCTCTACCTACGTTTGGTCTGACAAGACTTAAATGGACAAAAAGTGACGAAACACAACAAAGGAAGGTCACTGAAATGGGTAAATAAGGTAATTAAAGGAATAGATTATGTTGGGAATCATGTATATTATTCATAGACTGCAGGGCCAGTGGAAAAAAGTGCAGTACTCTCAATGACCACTAGATGCTGGCTCTAATTGACTTCAATTAGAAAATGATCAACATCAATCGTCTCCAAAGACACCAGCCCTCAATTTGACTCTGATTCCCATTGGACAATGTCCTCGAGTACAAGGGTCAGACACAGTTCCTTACTACTCCCGTTATATCCAAATATGGTCATTTCTAGCTCTAAAAAAACAACATGGTGACGTTCAAATGTTGATTTCCTGTCCACAAACCAACGGGTGATGTCACAATAGCTTCGTCCATTATACAGTCTGTGGTAGTAATCTTATTTAGTTAGTTCACGTAGCTTAGCTTAGCATCACTCCTTGTTTTGAGTAGCTAAGTCTTGTGATGCTAACCTTCTTATTGGCAGATATGAGAGTGGTATTAATCGTATCCTCTAAATCTCAACTCGTAAGGAAATACATCTATTTTCCAAAATGTCAGATTCTTGTTCTTAGTGATGGGAAGGAAAAAACACGACTACACATGTATTCACGGGAGGTGGAGCTTTGATGTTCTTTGATGATGGCAGGTGGCTTCGCCGTGGTTGTATAAGCTGTCTCATTCCCGCCTGTGTCTCAGCTTTCTGACTGAACGAGGGCGGGCTACATCTTGCTGCCGTTTGAGATGTGAAAGAAGATAACTCACACTTCACTTTGCTCCCAACATGTTCTTTTAGCAAAACAAAGAGAATCAAAGCACAGAGCGGCTTCCTCTGAAGCTCGCTGCTCTGAACAGGAAGTATTTTTGGCTCGCAGCGAGTCATGATCTCCGAGACGCTGCAGATCGGAATATTCCATCCACCATAAGATTCCCATATGCAAAACATCTCCCTCCCTGCGATGTTAGCTAAGTGTTAACCTGCAAAACAAGACCTGCTTATTCTGAATGCCAATGAGGTTTATGTGCACCTTTAGGTTTTCCTTTCCCTGCTGTGATATGGCTAATTAGTGTCTTCTGTTGCTTTCGTAAACTGCACCTTTTTGGAAACTATTTCTTCATTAAATTTTCATGAGGCGACATCAGTCTGGAAACAGCTTTGAGATGCCATAGCCTGCACACAGCCAAACGACAATTATGGCTGCCTTCCAACAATGCTTTTGGGTATCTGGCATGAGAAACCACCTCCATGGATAAATCTTCTCAGAAATAGAATGTATTACAAATGAGTAACTTCAGACTGAACTGCAAAACTTTCCATCGCAACTCTGTGTCCCTGCCTGAACTGATGTATGACGGGAAGCTATTGTTTCCTATGTTTCAAAATGGCCCGAAACATAGCAACTCTGTCCCTGCTGGGCTTTTTAAAATTGGTTTAATGACTTCTAATCCTACATAGTGCATGCACTACCTTACAAAACTAGTCATTTTCTTGGCAGCAGTGTGCTGTTGGATATACAAGACAGCTTGGCCTGTGCATCCTTACGGTTCATCACTCCAAGTAAGTCCTTCACATGGTGCACAATATATATATGTTATCTCTCTCCCTTTCAGTGTCCATTAAGGTAATGAGAGATGCTCTGGCTTTACTCTTGTTAAAAGTTTGTAGGTGTCTGGCATTGTGTTAGCTAGTTGTTGGCACAAAGTTTCTGCCCATTAAAACAACAACAACCACTTAGTGAATTCACCAGTCACACCAGCCACATTTAATTCACATCATAGTTAAAGTAGGAAAGTAAAGCTGAAGGACATGAGCAATTTAACGATAAAACCTTTAATATTAACCCAAATATCACTTTTTTTGTCACCAATTTGTGTTGTTTTTTTACGCAATACTCCTCAAAAAAAGACAGGATGTGTTGTGAATATTATTGGGATCATTCACATAACCATACATTTCTAAATGTGTGTAGTTGACACATTAATTTACAAAAGATGTTTGATATATTGAGTTTGCAAAATGTGCACTGCCTGAAGTTCATGCACAAACTACAGTAAAAGTAGCAGAAGCGAGGCTGGCCGTACTCACTTTAACAGAGCCGTGTTAACTACTATCAAAGAAATGAAGGAATAGTTTAACGTGAGAAACTGCACTGCTCATTCAAATGGAGACAGACAGGGAGGAGGGGGAAATGAATTAATTGTACAAGGTAGCTCCTGTCCAAGCTCCCTCCAGCCTGTTCAAGGTCGAACAGACAATTAGTTGATTCTACAGTGAGTCAAAAGTATACCTGATCAAACACAATAGCCAGCAGCAAGCCTAGAAGCATGGATGCATGTTGAATAAAGTAATTGGATATGACAATTCATGCGAACTAAAAAGCAACTCCTGTGAAATTGCAATGTATTCTCCAACAAGGTGCTGAAGAGATCATTATTTAGCTGTGCTGTTTAAGACGTTAGAGTTGCTGCAGTACGAAATGTCCCTGGTTATTCGGCTCGGGGGGGAAACACAGGCATGTGGGACAATGTTTAAACTGTAAATGATTGTTAAGCTGTGTTGTTTATGCCCGATGTACACGACTGATTAACTGAACTTCTACTCAAAATTCTGAAAAATGTAAAAATGGTGTTGGGTCAACCGAACAAAGGGCACTTTGACCAACCCCGTCCTCCCCCCTCCTATAGTACGAGTGTTAGATGATGCTAGCCCGTAATTCCAGTGAAGGCAGCTGATATGACTCCAGGCAGTGCATTTAAAATTAATGATCTGTTACAAAGGTTTCTGGCCTTTTGAATGCATTCTTACTTGGCCCAGAAATGCAATTTACAGCTGCTTTGTGGCCTCGTGGAGAACGGCCTCAAAGTCATGACATCAGCAGTGAGGTATCTAAAAAAAAAGTTTTTCCTCACATGAAAGTTGAGATTTAGATAAAATAAACAAAAAGTATTTTTGATGTTCCCTGGCTTCTTGGAAGTCTCAGTTGTACCCTCATTTATTTCACAGAGAGGTGAATTACCATTGTGATAATAAATAAAGGGAGGGAAATTGAACACATTTGGTAGCTTGTGCTGTGATTAACAACTCACGTCAACAGAGCTGCTGCAGCGTTTTCCTTACAAGGCCAGGAGACCAAAATGAAATCAGATTAATCACTGCTTAATCACAAATGTTGTACGTTTTCTTTTTTTTTGTTTTTGGAGAACTTGGGTTATTGACAAGGCGTTAAAAGCAAAGATTGAAATAATGAATCAGCCCGGGCCAAGCGGTGAGGAGGTTTTCCCATGTGCTATGTCTGCAGTTTCGCTAACACACAAGAGGTTTTTGAATTACATAAATTGTCAGCGAGGAGCTGCTTCATTGCTACTTGAGGATCTCTGAGCTGCGTCCTGATAGCGGTGGAAATTGGAAACCCTTGGCGTGCTTGTGGTACATTTATTTTCAAACGCGTAGGTAGGGGTCGATATGCTATATTGTGTACGACTAAGGCTATCCTCGACAATACGGGAAAGTCAAATCTGAAAGGTGAAATTAGCAGGAAACAGTTTTTACATATTTCCCCTGCTTCCTTATTCTACCTCAGTGAGGACTGCAATCTCAAGGACAGGCTAAGACAAGGGCAGCTCCAGCTTTACAGACCCATACTGTATATTCAACAAAGGATCTACACACTAAATGAGATGGAAGGGAGAGAAATGCTGAAGTCACCTTCTAAAGAAGTGCTGAGCACTGGTGCTTGATATAAAAAGACTCCCAATGACAATTTGCACACATTAGCCACTGCCAGGCTATCAGGCCATATGAGTGTGTGGTGCCAAGTGTTGGAGGAGTATAAAAAGGACATTGGCTCTGAAAGTACCTCAGTGAGCAGATTTTCGCTGAAGACATAAGGCCATTGGACATAAACTCACCCCATTAGTAGATTATATCTATTGATCACTCGTACAAAATACGAGCATGAGTGAAATCACATATTCCTTGTATGACAACAGTGGCCATTCCCGTTTTCAAAATGTTGCCTGAGTGCAGCAATAAATTCGGCACAGTTTGTCATCATACTGCAGTCGCTACCATTACACAGACTGCTCAAAGAAAACTACACATCTGCTGCGGAGAGCGACAAACTCGATTACTATCCTCCTTTTTAGGATTTAATTAAATAGGCATAATGGAGTCTCAATAGATAAAGGTATCATTCAGGTTTAATCAGTTACTGTTTATATGTTAACTCAGTTATTGCTACACCAAAACAGTTGTCTGAATGTGTGTGAGGTGATGTTTACAAGGTATTACACAAACAACAGTGTTAGATCTATGGAGATGAATTCATTAGAATAACAGGGGAAGTGTTTGTTCCTCTTAATTGTCTCCTACGCAGGGTTAGTGCAAACAAATCTCGACTTACCGTATATTTTGGACCATAAGGAGCACTGGATTATTAGGCGCAATATCAATGAACGAGAATGAACGGGTCTATTTTCATACATAAGGTGCACTGAATTATAGGGCACATTAAGCGGCTGTCTTTTAACAGGTGCCCTTTTGGGATCCTTATACACACACCATAATATTGTGTGTCATGGCTCCTGACTACGGTAGCCGTAATGCTCCGACAATCCATCAAGCGGTGTGGCTTCGTAGTTTACCAAAGTCGTACTAAAACATTTTGACAGATTTTTGAGCGCTGTGCACCACCATAAAATCAGTTCGAGGTCAGTAAACACAACCAGAATTAGTAGATAAGGTGCACTGGATTATAAGGCGCACTGTTGATTTTTTAGAAAATTAAAGGATTTTAAGTGCGCCTTATAGTCCAAAAAATACAGTACTTCAATGACATTCTTTAACAAGACTTAGCCCAAAAGCGACATAAGGAAATGAAGTGTAAATGTGAAATCTTCTTCTATCTTGTGACTTAAAGATGCGTTGGGAATCACATTTGGTATTTGAGAACAAACTAAGTATTTCTTACACCAGACTTTCCAAGTAAAGCCATAAAAACATAAACCTTTCCGGTCACATTCGGGCTTTAGTTCTGTGGTTGCTGCACAGGGATTGGATTTGGTCCGACCCTTTTTCTCCCCAAGCGGAACAAGACTTTTCACCCCACAGCTGAGGTTATTCTTCAGGGAAAATCCCTGCAGGCCATAATAAGATATATTTGTTGGACGTTTTTTGAGTGGATACAATCTCCTCAAAGAGGCTGTCACAGGTCACTTGCTGTGGCAGCACGGTGGAGAGCAGCGCGTGTCAAAACGCATTGTTGTTTGGGAATCCCGTCTGAGCCAAAGATGCTGGATTATGGAAGTGGAGGAATTTGGGGCAGGAGTATGACACTCTTACATTTTTTACACTTTTTTTTCCTCCTTTGTCCTAAAGATTATTTTTGCCCAGTTCAGGAATCAATCTGATTCTCACTCCCCCTCCTCAGATAAGACTTGAGCCAGGAGGGAAAAAATAAAAGGAGTGTGACAGTGGTGCTTATTTTTCTCAGGAGCCTGAGCCCAAACCATTTTTTTTTTTTCCCCACCACACCATAGCATATAATTTGAAGTTAAGGGACACTGATGAAACCTCTTTCCATGCTCTTAAAAAAAAGATGAGAGAATTTAGCTAGGTTAGAGTGCTAATCATGTTAATCATACAGTACTCTTACTGAATACAAGTGGACTGGGCTTGTTTCACAGCTTGCTAATGCATTAGCTTGCATCGACTGAATTAACAGTTTTATGAACTAAATATATTCATTAGGAAATTCATGCACAAACTAAAACAAAAAATGAAAGAACATAATTATGACAGTAAATCAGAATTTGGGGAGTTTACTGATAAACAGTTGTAGCAAAGTTGTTGTTTTTCCCCCTAAAAATGAGGTTGCTGATTTAGAGCACATTAACACGGAAACAATGTCCGGTATAATTTGTTTACAGTTCTCTAAACATTTGTTGCAAGCCTAGTTAATACATCCGTTCAGAGACGACCTGAATCCTCTTCAACAAAATGTTCTGTTCAGCTCCTGTTCCACTGACATATTCAATTATTTTTTTCCCTTTGGCATGGGAGAGGGAACTGTTAATTATGCTTTTGTTTTCACACAAACAAAATTACTCAACCAAACGTAAGAGCTCTTGATTAACAAAGGAAGGCAGCAATTCCATTTTGTGCCAATTCTATGACGGCATCTGTTCTCGTTTTCTCCGTCTCCACCTCACTCTCTGATGTGTCGCCACTTTCACCCACATCGCCGATGCTCTATGTACGAGATACACTTGGTAAAAAGGTGTACTTTCGCAATCTAGTACCTAATGATTGGCAGGTTCTAAATTTGAGCCCACCCTTTGCTTTATCAGCTACCTGCAGCTTGGTTAAACAATCTCAAACTTGGACTTGGACAGAGTTGCTTTGCTCAACACTCCATCCATCATTCTGGCTGTAAACTTTTACAGAGGTGAAACTTGCTCCAGCATTAATTTTTGATCATTGTACCAGGACATTTTAATATTTTGTTGTTTCATTCAAACACACACAGACTTTTAATGCCATCCATTGATTGATACTGATTTACTTGATCTAGATGAGTTGGTTTTAATGTACTTTCTAATCTTCATTTAGTCCTAATGCTGGTCTGAGCAGCAGCTATGTCGACCTAGATCTGGAGTAGATGCAGTAGGGTTTTGAAAAATACTATTCCCCACATGCCTGGACATCATCCCAGCACTGGCTTGGGCAGAATACTTGAAATAGTTGAGATGCAAGTGAATACCCTTGACATTAGGGGCATTAAGTCACTCTGATGAGTGGCAAGTACAGCCATTAATTTAAAAAGTCAGACAAGCATGCAGAATATAAACACACGTGTGGATCACTACTGGGCAAAAAAAAAGAAAGAAATTCAGATGTCTAAATTTTCCTTAAATGGCCTCCGAGAATCCAAAGCCTGTATTTATCTCATTGATACATCCCAGTGCTGTTTGGCACATATGTTGTCCAGTCTAAATAAGATTAGGTTTTCCCCCTAGAGCTTTCTTTGAGCCAGATTTCCCAAATAAGCCTCCTGGCACCTGCATTGGGTAGATATTGCTTAAGTAATCCAATAATGGAAAACAAAATGCTCAGCACTTCCGTCTAATAAAGCACACTCTGGTGTATGGCGGGGGGATAATTCTGAAATTCACCTTCCTGCGTCGTTCTTCTAAGGATCCAGGCAAGTGAACTCTGAGTCAACCTTAAAATTGTTTTAAAACATGGCACGGATCTGGACTGATGTGGTCTTTATGATTGCCCAGACTGGAAAAGTCTCCCGAGGAGCCTAAAATGTGAGAGCATATCCCAATTATACGTCTGGGGCCACAGCTCTTTATGTTCCAAAGCATTAGACGGACTGATTTGAGGAAATGTTAAGAGGCGAGGCATGACTGCTTTTCCAGTTTAGGTTTACAGATGCGTCTGTGCAGGACGTGCAGGTCAGAACTAATCCCCTTTGTTGACGGCTGTTGGGTTCATGCTATGAGTGCATAACTTGGAGACAGCACGATGCCAGTGGTACCTCTAATTCTGCACGATGTGTGTCAAAGTCCTATTTTCTGAAAAGAGAAGCTAGACATTTACAGCCCGTCTTGTAGATGTGAGGTTAAAAAATAACCATGCAGCTTTACGACCACACGAAACCTTTCAAAACACTTTCAGGTCCTTCAGCGCAAGAGCAATCGGCAATAAAAACGTAGCAAAGCCGAGGAAAATATGCTTCAGTTTAGCTTATTAGTTGATTCTACAGGTCCAGCGCACACTAATGAATATTACTGTGAATGTGCCACACTTGGCTCAAACAGCTAATTTCAATTTACTCTAATAGAGTTTTAGGAAAAACATTCCCACTCTGACACAAAGTGGCATTAAGTCTCCTTAGCTTGGTACCTCTAAAAGGTAGTTCAGTAATTTGCTGAACAAATACAGTCTCTTTGAGAAAACTGCTAAAAACCTGAGGGCAGACAACGAGGGACCATCGACTATCCACTAAAATTTTATTTTACAATTGTTGCCTAAAGGAGAGAGAAAGGAATGGCTTGTGAAATACTATCCAGTGTGTTCCTTAAAACTCCTGTGATGATGAATGTTGGAGTGAAATATAGGAGGAGGAAGGTGAAGGCGCAGAGAGCTCTCTTAACCCAAGGTTCATGGCAGTCTGTCTGGGTGAAAAATAGCATCCTCTCCCCCTTTGCCCCACACTGATTGTTTCTTCCATAAATCCCCTTTGAGATTGTGTAATTAATTGAATGCTGCTTATTTGTCATTAAAACTCCTCACCTAATGCCTGAGATTATGAGGAAACCATTGTGGAGTCGATCTATTAATCATCGGGCTCCTTTTTCCCCAGAAAACCCTTCACAGATGAACAGTCTGAGCCGTTCCTCATTCTGAATGACATTGGAGAACTAAGTTGCGAAACTCTTAATTCAGCATACTGTCATAGTGAAACAATTCAAAACATGGTGTTGTCTGTACTGAACACTGTCCTCTCTCATAGCCAAACAATTAAATTCATTAAACTTGATGCCATGGGGGGAAATTAACACCACAACATGTCTAGTTTTCACATATCTCTACAAAGAGAAAGCAGCTGCTGACTTCCTTTTAAGGTTATTTTTGGGGTGCCGACGACTCCCTTAAAGACAATACGAGTAGAAAAGCAGTTGTTGGGCTTTTAGCAGGAACTTAATAGAAAGTAGTGGGGAAATGCATTTCAAAAATGCACTAAAATAACCTGGCCTATAGTGTTCCTCCAAGCCTGCCATCCCCCCATAGACATTTTTTATGGCCATCGCTGCTGGGGCAGATTGGATCGGCCAAGCAGAGGGCATGCAACAGAGATGTACGCCACTTCTGGCAAGGCGCCCCAACTCTCCGTAGGCCCCGTGTCATTCATAAACATGACGGATTAGCTGTGATATTCCTCCATTTACAACATAAGCAAAGGGAGTGGGAGGAAGAGAATGAAAGCAGAGAGGGAGTGTTAGTGTCGGATGCCCCTTAGGGGTAGTGCTAAAATGGATGGGTAAAGAGGGAGATGAAAAGGAGAGATGAAGCAGGAAGGGCGGAGAGGGGGCCTTTCTCTACAGGCCTGGCTGGGCAAGCAGCAAGGCAGGCAGGAAGCCAGGCACAAAGCTTCATTTACGCTCAGATGCCACCCCCCCATACCCCCCTTATCCTTCGTCTTGCTTTACAGACTACACGTCAGCTCAGCCAGATGTACTGTTCTGAGTAAAGATCACCTCAGGGGAAGGTAGAGAGGGAGATCTCAGGACTACCTACAATCACGTCTTTCTTCCACATGGCCTTTTTCTTCAGCGTCCGACTCACTTTACCGACTTCATCGGACTCGATCCAGTTCATCCGAGACTGTAAATGTGCTTTATGCTAAAGACTCCCTCAATCTGTCTCTGTCTGTCTCCTGCTTCTGTCCTTCTCCCGCCCTCCTCGGGATTTTACTTTGCATATCCCATTTGCTGGTTGTTACCTTGAGCAATGATTCCATTTACTTCACAAAACCGTGGCCCATTTATTTAGTTGAGGAAGAAGAAGAAAAAAAACATTATTTTCTTGTCATCTTATCTGCCATCAGCATTTTTTTTCAGTTATTATTAGTAATATTCAACAGAGGAAAGAGAAACTATTTGACAATGCTCTCAGCTATTTGCCAAACACAAAGCAAAAATGGATGTCACTTAGTCTTTCTCAACTTCACGAAACACACCTTAGGAAGCCACTTCTTCTTCTTCTTCTTCTTCTTCTTCTTCATTTTTAGCTTTTTCTTTACAGTCCATCAACCCTCATTTGATACCCATGAGTGCATTAAGCATTCACAAATAAAAAGGAATACATAAACAACCGCACACTACCCTCTCCTTAGGGACGCCTCCATTCTCACCAACGCTCCTGTCACTTTGAAGCATATACTGTGAGACATCTGCTCTGTTTTTCTGTTTCAGGTCTATTCATTGTATATTTATCCACTTACCGCCCACTTGGGATGACTGTATGGTGTTTGATATTTCAAAGTTTAATAAAGTGTATGTTCGTGCGTCTACATTTATCACACCAAAAAACAGAGGGGAACTATTTATGTCGATTCATTTGTTTTGTCTGCGCAGGGGCAGCTGATAAAGGCCAAGGCCAGAAGCTGGAGCCAGCGGGGGCTCATGGGAGTATCATCGACGAGGTACGTCTTCCTACCGGGCAGGAAAACAGACAGAAGGCGAAGCTGTGAGACACTGAGTTGCTTCATTAACCTTCATGTACTATACATTCACAAGCAGGCGGGTTCGTTTGATCCAACAGGCGTTTCTAATATCTTGGCGTGGCCTGTCACACGGCATATTATCCTTATATTTCCAGAAGTATGTTAACAAAGCTGTGCGAGGTAGTGTGTTGAGGTGTGTGTTGCATTACCAGCAAAGTGGTGTCCCGTCAGCTGTCAGAACGCCGCCATAAAATCCCCTAATCGCTTTTAGCGTTTTGTGCATGACAGTGCCAGATACCTTTATGGGTCATAGCTTGGGGTTTGGGACTCTTCCACTCGAACATCATATCATCAGACAGATACTCCGGGAGACGTGTGGTATAAATGTCTGAGGAAACCGAATTTATACAAGTTCACTTCCTCATGAGAAAGGGAAAACCTAGCGCTGGTCGTTTCAATAATTTATATAGCTAAAAGCTTGCCAGAGATGACGGGAGTGCGGAGATTATTCATGCTTGCTAACAGTCTGTAGAAAGGACCTCTTGGCTCTCAACAAGCCCTAATGGAAAGCGGGGTTACATCAGGCTGTTCAGGTTTACTAGACAGACCTTCCCCCACAAAGTGACTGCAGGACACATTATGAAAATCACTACATGTCTTGAGATTTGACGTCTCGTTGCTGAACTGAGTATAATAACGTACAGATAACAAATCACACCCCAAAAAACTGAGTTTTCGCTGCATTACTTTCCCCTCAACTTTTTTGGTTGTAATTAGCGAGCAGCCTCACATGGCTTGAGAAGTTTCTCAAGATCATTAGATGCATTAAGAATGACCCTGCAGTATCCAATTAATCTAGTAGAAAATTACTTTTGAGTGCAGCTAAGATCAAAGCTGCTAACATTAGCACCCCTCGACTACCTGGCTCAGATGTACACACTCCTCATTTTATGACCCTGTGTCCTTTCTAGTCTAGCCAATGGAGTGCTCCTTGTAAAGCATGACTCATGCTTTGCCATATAGTGCATAGATATTGAAGTGGACTTTGGGTAATGTGTGCGTGGCATAGTGCACAGAGTGTTTTTTAGTTTTTTTTTCCCCTTGTGTGTACAAGACGGACCACCACGTAGCCTCGGCTGATGTGAACTGAATGCTGATAGCGGTAGATAAGTTACTGTAGTCATATAACCAGTCTAGTTTCTCTACAGGAGTTAATGAGGAGTTAGCTAAAAACAGCTAATTAGCCAAAAACCAGGTGGTGTTGTTTGGTTAATGTGCAAGTAATACCTCACAAATTGCTTCTATAGGCTTAGGCTTACTTACATTTTCTGTATGAACTGGTTAAAGATGAGACAAATAAATATCCTTCAAGTATCCAGTGTTTTCTTTAGCATATTTCTGTACTGTAAAAGCACTCATCGCATTATTACACTGCCAGCACTGTGAGGTAACTGGAGAAGACAGCAGCATCTGTGGCCAGCAATGGGGGGAAAAAAAAACACTTACCTCATTTGTCTGAATCAATAATTATTAATTTAGGAGCCTGTGTTTACTTTTATTAAAACAAATACAGCACCATGACATGTGCAGAGTTATCTGTCATGGTCATAGTGCAGTCCAAGTACCTTTGTGAGGCCCCAGCAGATGTTTTCTCACACACTATGGAGACTGTGAAGTCGAACATTTATCTTGTGAGCAGCGGTTTTGTTTTAAATCATCCTGTGCACTATGTAGATACTGATTGGCTCTCGTGATTAACCACACAGTAAGCAGTGTGGGGGATGATTTTTTTATTTTTTTTTTCCTAAGGAGAGATCAATTTCTGTGAGGACAGTCAACTCCATCTTTTTAATTACAATAATGAATAACTTGTCATTATGCGCTCCAGTTTTGTGACGTATGAGAGAGAGTGGACTTGTGAGTAGCATCGAGGCAGTATTGGCCAAATCCCAAGCAATAAATGCCGGTGGATATTTTATGAAACATCTAATGGACACGATGATAAATGAGCGAAAGGCCGATGCACCTTCACCACTTTACTTGCTAGTAGCCTCTAAAACACCAGTACACTGCGACAAGGGAAAACAGGTTTATCAATCTGTATTAATTTTGTGTTACAAGAAGTTTTATATTAAACCCCTCTTACAGTGAGTCAGCATGTTTGGCTTTCGACGGAGGAAAAAACGTATTTTTCTCACAAAATTGAGCGTTCCACGTGGCAGCTCAGGTCTTGCCATCTATACAGCTCCCACCAGTAAACCAGAGAATTGCACGGTAGCTCACCCTCCCCCCTTTTTTTTTTTTTTTGCAAGCCACTGATCACAAACACAGTAATTTTACAATGGTCACTTCCCGACTGCTGCACTTACTCTGACAGTCCGAGCCAGCTGACACAGCATTTTTCTTTCTAAGCGATTTGGGCACGGGGACCAAGTTGCACTCTGCACTTGTTGGAAGTGGTGCAAGATAAAAAAAAAATAAAAAATCAAGGTACATTTAAATCATTGCTATCCATCCCCTCTCACTATTTTCTTATTTATGCTGTGGAGGGCATTGATGTCGACCTGCATCTCACATGTATCAGTTAACCAGCTTTGGAATATAAATGAGGCAGCTTGCGGTGTCTTTTATTAAGTGTGGAAGCCATTTTTTTCCCCCATAATGATGACAAAGAGTGGAGCGCATACATTGTCTATGAATACCCACTGATCATGTAGCAGCCCTTTCATTGTATGTGGAAAGATCCGTCTCAGCCACGCAGCTCTGACCGTGCCGTCGCACCATTCCATACAAATGGAAATGATGCATTCTGTTTTTCCGTCACAGGAGAGCGGCTTCCCATTTTCCGCTCCCACTGTCAAGTTGTGCACAGCTGCATAAGTTCGCTCGCTTGTGTGTGGGGCACAGGAAATGGCTGTTGACAGCATAATGGGAGTATGAGGATGCAATATAAATCCTTAATCATGCCTGAATCATGAACTACAGCACTCAAACGCGCACATCATTCTGCTGGAACTGCTGCTGGCAGAGGCCCTGGGAGGTGTTTTGGGTATAGTTTCAGGTACCGTAACTTCTGGACTATGAGCCGCTTCTTTTTTCCGACACTTTGAACCCTGTGGCTTAAACACTGGTGTGGCTAATACCGTATTTTCCGCACTATAAGGTGCACCTAAAAGCCTTTAATTTTCTCAAAAACCAACAGTGCACCTTATAATTTGATGCGCCTTATATATGGATCAATATTGGGTATATACGTTAGTGATTGCACTAACGTTTGATTTACCGTAGCGGTATCAGACTGTTTCTTTTACGTGTTTACTGAATCAGGGAAAAGTTCCCTCCACATTTGTGATGCACTAACTACGTGATAAAAAGCTGCACTACCTGTTGTACCTGCTGTTGGTAAAAGATAATACTACGTCACTGATGTTACCTCGGGGAAAAAAATCAAACAGCTGTTCATGTAGCTTTGAACTGTGACAAATAGAGTTGGAAATACATTGTTTTCAACGAAAGAGGCGCAAATACAGGTAAGAGCTACTGGTACGTATGGTACCGTATTGTGAATGTACTAGCTTGTTTTGGAGTGAACGGAGTTGTCAGAACGTTGGTTTGTTTTCTATTAATAAAGTTTGACTGACTGACTTATCTGACTGTTTTGTTGACATTCACTTTAGCGCAGATGCATCTAGATCTATATTCTATGTGCCTTATAATGCGGTGCGCCTTATATATGAAAACAGTTTTAAAATAGGCCATTCATTGAAGGTGCGCCTTATAATCCAATGCGCCTTATAGTGCGGAAAATGCGACATATGGATTTTTACAAGCTAACGAGCTTCGTGACGCCGATATATTTAGCCTCAGACCCATGAAATTATCGCACAGGTTACAGTGGACCAATGAAACTCACATTCAGATTCATCATTTTGCGCTTCATGCACACACCCTCATGGAAAACACACGAAGAAATGCATATGATGCAGCTTTCAAGTTAAAGGTGATCGGTCTGGAGGAAGACGAAGATGGCGATCAACGACTTTTGTGGTAGGGTACTGTATAGCCAGCCATGTTACAAGCACTGTTCTGAAAAAAGGTTATATTTAATTTAAAGTGAAAAAAAATCCTTCTGTGTAAATACAACGTGGACACCTGCGGCTTGTATATGTACACTTGTTTCTTAGTGGGTGTGGCTTATACTCAGGTGCGCTTAATAGTCCAGAAAGTACGGTATTTTTTTTTGCTTATTTATTGTCCTGTCTTGTGATAGATACTCTGGTTAGAGTCTCAGCCACGTTCCTAAATGAGATCAAATATGACTTCACTAAAAATCATATTCCGGCCGTGACACCCAAAATGTGCTGTTTCTTAATTTTTCAATCCCTTCCCGTCATTCTCAATTACCAAGCAAATCAAGACGACCTTAATTCAAAGACACGAGTGGCGTATGAGTCGGGTCATCGCATAGTTAATCAAAACAGAGCGCGCACACACACACACAAAAAAAAAAAAAAAAAAAAAAAAGTGCAATAAGAAAAGCCGTACCTCATGCCACGGCCTGGCAGATTTGACTCGGAACATCATTACGTTTCAGAGTTCGCCTTTCATGCAAATCACTTCTCTAAGCCTGGAAGTTCATTACTAATGGCGGTTCCCATCAAGTTGGAGGCCCATCCGAATACTAATATCCTCTGGTGCTTTGGATTTGTCACCTCAAGTCCCCTCTCCTCATAACATGGCAATTACAACAATGTGCTGTTTCCTTCATGGAATTAGGCAGCACCCCCCGTGGCGAGCTTCCCACAACAGATGCTTTGCAGTCGTTTCCACAGACCATTGGAGCCTAAATGAACTAAACGAACAGTCACTTTATATGTATTAGGCCTGGCGTAATAGTACTTATCTCTATTTGCTTATTTATTTATCTCTCTGATCTTGCATCACACACTTTCTCCACTAAAATGGCAGAAGAGAAACAAACTAGACTAGAAAAAAAAGATACTTGCATTTTTCAAACTGCCGTTTATGTCATGTGGAAGGATGAGCTGCAAACCAGCAGTGGCATATTTATTGCACAGTACCAAGTATTTTTGGACAGAGGAAGCTTTTTGGTCTCCTAAATAATATATAATGCATCCTTGATGTAACCTTGCGTTCTCTATGGAGTTGTTCATTCAGTAATACGCCCTTACAAGGCCGTGTGTCAGTTTACTACAGCTTCCTGAGTGTCACAGTCATCCCTGCATTGGGTCACTGAACAATGTCTCCAACCTATTTCATTAAGGCTTCAGAAAACACTTGACTTATACCAAGAGTCTATTATATTATAGTAACCCTTGTTGAAGCCGATAATGTAATAACAGCCGATAACATAGTAAATTTGCGCTTTTGGAAATGTAGCAGGCCAATAACGGAATAAAAGTCCTGAACCGATAACGTGATAACTTTTGGCCAATAACGTAATGATTTATTACGTTACTGGCCTGGTAAAAGAAAAAAAACTTTGCAACTTTAACTGAGCCGATAACGTAATAAATCATTACGTTATTGGCCAACAGTTATGACGTTATCAGTTCAGGACATTTATTACGTTATTGGCCAGTTACTACGTTATCGGTTCAGGACTTTTATTACGTTATTGACCAGTTATTACGTTATCGGTTCAGGACATTTATTACGTTATTGTCCAGTTATTACGTTATCGGTTCAGGACTTTGATTACGTTATTGTCCAGTTATTACATTATCGGTTCGGGACTTTTATTACGTTATCGTCCAGTTATTACATTATCGGTTCAGGACATTTATTACGTTATTGTCCAGTTATTACGTTATCGGTTCAGGACTTTGATTACGTTATTGTCCAGTTATTACATTATCGGTTCGGGACTTTTATTACGTTATCGTCCAGTTATTACATTATCGGTTCGGGGCTTTTATTACGTTATCATCCAGTTATTACATTATTGGTCTATTACATTTCAAAAAAAGCTAATTTATTACATTATCGGTTGTTATTACGTTATCGACTGTTATTACATTATTGGCTTC
>OOFC01001365.1:8702-21569 GCA_900323345.1 Pseudochromis fuscus | reverse complement strand
TTACGAGGGTGAAGGTGGGGCCTCGGGCAGATCTGCACTGTTGAACTCATTACAGAGAATTACCCACTAAGAAAACACTTCGCCGCTCTAATTGCCCAATTTAGGACTGCAGGTGGTCGCGGCGGCCGGCGGTCACCGCGTCTCCGCGAGAGCCTTAATGGCAAACACATGACGCCCTCAGCAGCACGAAGGGTTAAACTGCTGCAGACATGAGGGTCAACACACTGCAGGGTTTTTATTCCACTTCACATCAGTTCAGTTGTTTGAAGTCACACACGGCACAATGGAAACAATAAAAATACACAATGAGAAGCAACAACAAACTGCATCACCACAACAAAAAGTTTTTCAACAAAGTCCCAAACTTCTGAGTATTGTAGATCAGACTTATTTAGAGGTGGGTTCAGTTACTGCTTTGTATCAGGAGCTGCTTTAATTCATATTTTCAGGACATTTCAATTAATAATTGATCTAATTTTAATAATCATGTCAGTAAAACCTAATGCTAGTTTACCTCACTTGTCCCAGGTAACAACAATTATCACAGGCAGCTCACCAATCCAGTGTACTTTGTCTTTCGATTTCTGTTACCACGTAGCAAGCTAACGTGACTAACAGAATACTATGTGGGCTGTGTTAGCATTTAAAAGATAAAACAGCTAACAAATACAGAGGGTGGGCCTCTGCCAGCATGTAGCAAGCTAACCTAGCTTATGAACTGATGAATGATCAAAGAATAATGTCATCTTATTATAGTAAAAAAAAAAGTTCAGAATAATAGCAATTAAAGTAACCTTCAACTTTGTTTGAAACATTAATTATAAATCAAACAAACAACAGCAAATCTACTAAAAATATGTGTTTGTACGTTTGTGTCTATGAACAAACAAAAAAAACATGATTATAAGACATGTTTGGGAAGCTGAGAAGTTGGTGAAAGCCACAATTATTGAAAACTGGTTACTTTTCGTTGTTATTATTCTGAGTTTTTTCTACTTTGATCCTTCATGTTATCTATACTAGAGCTGTCTTAACAACATCATAGGCCCCTGGGCAAGTCAGTACATTGGGGCCCCTTGATTGCTGACTTTTACCAACAATTAAAACAACAATAAAAAATTTAAAAATAAAAAAAAGCACACATGCGTTAAGATGACTCTGATCCGTACAAATGTAATAAGATACAAATTCTCTGAAATACTAGTCCAAATGAGAATGAAGAATATCAACTAAGTCCAAACTAATTTTCTGGCTAACGGGCCTTCTGACAATAAAGTGGGCAGGCTACTGGACATATTGATAAAATTTATTGTGTTAGCGTCTGTTAGCCTTAAGCATACTAACTGCCAAGCTAACTGAATGCATGGCTGGGCTTGTACTAACAAACATTTTAGTAAAGCTAAGTTGGGCCCTGTGTTAGCATGTAACAAGCTAATATAATGAAAATAAGGTGGGTGTTACAGCTAGGATGCATGTAACAGGGTATTTAACCAAATCTAAGATGGGGATTGTGTTTACATGTCATGAGCTAAATCAGTTCATAGAGAACCTCTGAGCTGGAGTTAGCATGGGAAAAGCTAACACAGCTAACAGAAGTACTTTTTAAATAAAAACATGTGTGTCATATTATTAGTTTGTGTTTATTGATTTATTTTTCCACACTGTAAACTAATGAGTTCATTTTGGTTCAATGACATCTCTATAAATGGGAAATGATAATATAAAATAAAAAAAATAAAAAGACAAGACTGCTTAAAGTACCTGGATAGTAAGTGAGGGTGACACACAGATCAATAGATATACACTTTAAGCTCTGGTCTCCAGTAAATCACACATATTACAGCTACTGCAGGTAGTTATATATACTCTCCCTTTATGTATTTCAAATACAATACAATACAAATGTCTGTTAACTAAAATATATGCCATAGTAAAAATGTTTTAGGAGAATAAGTACAAAGAAACCCTCAGTGAGGATTTATTGTTGGTCATTGACTCTGAGGAGGGTGATTGGAGCATCTCTAAATAACATTACAGAACAATGGTGGCCATTTTATTTCCTGGTCCCAGTGGATCGGCCCAGAGTTCAGTTTAAAAACACACTCAGATCAGAGTGTGTGAGTCTCTGTGGTTTGTTCCTGATGGAGGCGTTGGAAACCACACACCACCAGAGACACAATTAGCTTGTTGGGTTAAATCGCCGCTCGGCCCTCTAATCCAGCGGCGCCATGATGTCACTTCCTGTGTTAGGAGGGCTTGTCGCACAGCTGGACCGGAGTCAGGACTTTAACTGGTGTTGGAGGAGTTCACTGGTTCCAGTCAGGAAGCAGCACCATCCGATTTAAGTGGAATCACCCAGAGAGCTGAAGCAAATACTGATGACGTCAGTATTACTGCAATATCTGGTTTTATTTATCAAATATTTTCAGGTGCAGAGAGTACTCCTGAAAATATCCAGACTTACTTTAAACTAAATTCACAGGGTCATTTTCAGATCTTGTCCTGATAAATCTCTCACGCCGAGATATTTTTTCTCTCTTTTTTTTTTTTTTTACTGTTAGCGATAACATACTTTTTTTGCCATTACCTTCGTGCAGTTATTAGCTTATTTTGTATGTTAACACTGAGGTTTTTGCTTTTTTTTTAAAAATTTTTTATCATGTATTAACTTAACAAATCTATCAAACTCTAAGATGGAGACTTGTATTGTATTGTATTGTAGTGTTGTCTTGTGTTAGCATGTAACAAGCTAACTAATTACAATTGTTATATTTGTGTGAGTTAGTTACTTTTTAAATAATTTTGCTAATATAACATTCCCTTGTTTTTCTCTTTTATAATAAACAGATTTTAGAATAAAAGGTTTTTGCAAATTTCCTATAAATAATATAGAACTTGAAAATATTCCTATAATTAGCAGCTAATCGCAGATGTTTTAGCAACTCTAGAAAACTTTATGATCTGCAGAATACAAGACCTGTGAAATAAATAGTTCACAGCTACAATGATGAAAACTGAAGTGCGATGGCCGGCTCCATGCGATGGAGTCGAGAGCTAAAGGTTGTGAACCTCTGCTCGAGATTTATTTATTGCTCCTAACAGAAGTAAGATTTTCCATGTTTTGTGGTTCTCAGACTCTGCCGAGGTTTTTCATATTTCACTGCCATCGCTCTGAAATCACATCCAGATGTTGTCATCGGCTCCCCGTCCCGCTTCCTGTGTCCAGTTCCCACCGAGCACTGGAACGTGACACTTTCCCCTGGAAAATATAATAAAACTAAAAAAAGAGAAAGCACTGTGCAGCTATTTCCTTTCATAAATCCTGCTCCCTCTCCGTCGTACTGTAGCTCTCAGAGAGCACCGCTCCTGATATTTTAATGGAAGAAGCTTCGAGGTGCGCGGCTGTAAATCCACGTCGACAGCCACCGGTGGGCTTTCATCGTCCACCTGAACCTCCGCGGATTTACGTCCAAACACGCCGCTCTAGCGTGTAATAACTCGTCCCATCCTTTCAGCGGAGCGGCTCCAGTTTCAGGGTCTGCGTGCGACCGTCCATCCGCCAATAAACACCGAGCTCACCTGTCGACGCCACTGAGGCCGGAGGAGGTGGGAGGAGGCCGGCAGATACCTGACGGCTTCGTGATTCACCTTCCTGATGTCTTAATGCTCATCATGTGATCACAACATCATAAACAAGGTTCTCTCTATTTCTGAAATCATGGAGAATCTTTCTTCCAAATAACATTCCCTCATTGTGGGCTGTGATGAAGGTGGAGAGGTGGAGAAGTTTGATCATAAAATGAAACCTTCGAGTGTTTATAGCAGAGTGACGTCACCCGTTAGTTTATAGTGTACAGTTTAGAAGTTGGCCATCACCATCTTTTTTTTATTTTATTTTATTGTTGAGCCAGAAGCAGCCATATTTGGACATAAGGGAGGAGCTGGGGAAGCGTGAGGGGGTGGGGCCTCCATCCCACTACCCATCTCCCACTCAGAGAGACTACATTCTATGTTATTTCAGACTAAAGACTATACGTATATATAAATAAATAAATATGTAATCCAACCCATGTAAGTGGGTCTCAAAAATGAGTCCAATGCTAAAGTGTAAAAAAGTGTACTACCGCCGATGGCCACTAGATCAACACTATCGACAATAAAGTTGACTTTGACCTTGACCAGATGCTGGCTCCAATAAGCCACTTTTGAGTTTGGTTATGTCAAAGGTCAAGACACATAAACACTATGCATCCCCAGTATCATGGCAGCAAATTATGAAGAAGTGTACCTGTGGAAACTGGATAGATTGTAACTGGATAGATTATCAGTCAATAAAAGAGAGGGGAGGAGTTGGGCGGAGATGCATTTTGAGATCTAGTTGCAAAGTAACATAGAAATAATCATTTACAGCCATAGCTAAGCAGTGACTGGTCCATAATAAACATCTATGCCATATATAGCCACTTAAGTTAGTACCTTTCCTTAACGACAGAAAACGATGTACTTTAGTTTTCATCACAACACACCCATGGACTCGCAGCATGGCTAGCCGCACACAGGGTTATAAGGCAGCAGGAGCTAGTGGCTACATGGTGGAATTAAACGATGTAATTTGCTGGGTCATAAATATCCCACAGCCTGACAGCCTGAACTCACCAAGCTTCAAGATCCAGACTTTTGGAGGCCTTGACCTGCAGCCAGTGTAAAACCATGTGATAAGAACTAGATAGTTCTAGGTTTTCCACTTTGGACACGTTGATTTAGGCCAGGATCCGGTGCTAGTGATCTCCACTAAGTTTCTGCGATCTAAAGCGCTTGTCAGACTGGAAAGCTAGCTTGTACTGTGGGCAAAATATTTTATTTTTGTAATGGTTTTGGTTGGTTAAGCTGTCATATTACAACAACATTGTATGTACGCTGGATACTAAAATTGATGCTGTGTAAGTGATTTATCTCATGTATTTATGACAACTTCCTGTGTTGAAAACGGCGAGACCAGCAACTGCAACAGTGTCGGCAGATTGTTCATGTGCTTTGACCTGTGACATAGAAGTGTTACTAGCTCCTCTGACATGTGCTGTGATAAACTCTGAACTGGGTTACTGACATCAATTTAAAAATGGTCATTTTCAATCCTGAAATACTCGGTCAATAACTTTTTACCACAAGTCATTCTGATGTCAAAAGTTAACACACACAGCTAGCAAACTCTGCTTTGTAATCAAAGTTTGTCATGTAACTATGCTTACGTCTGCTGAGGGTTTTTTTTTTTTTTTTTTGGATCTCCATAATTGTGCTTCCCCCCGGAGCTTAGTTCTGGAGATAGCTTAGATAAAGTATATCTGTACCTGTATCTGTAAAGTCAACTCTTCTTCTCAGTGATCTGGTCCATCTGAAATCATCATTTATCATTAAGGAGATATGAGAGAAGGGGAGGAGTTAGGGATGGGGTTAGTTTGAATGACAGCTCGGGTCTCCAGTGAGAACAGCACTAAAGTCAAGTCTCATACACATCAGACAATGACCAATTCAAGGGTCAGACCCGCCTCCTCACTCCTCCCTTCATATCCAAATATGGTCCCTTCTGGCTACAAACAACCAACATGGTGACGTTCAAATACCAAACTCCTGGATTCACTGCTGGAGCCTCTAGTGGACATTTTAGAAACTGCACATTGTTGCACGTTAATTTTACACAACACACATCATGTATTGTACTTATGGAAATTATATTTTCAGAGTAGCTGAAAAATATAAATTTCTGTTATTACTACTGGCACAGAGGTTATGTTTTTGCCTTTGTTGCTTTGTTTATTAGAAATATTACATACAATTAATTGAAAAAATGTATTTTTTCAGAAATACTTTACACTGCATTGCACCAGTACAATTGTATTGTATACTTTGTGGGAGGTTTGTGTCCTCTGAGTGTTTTGTAGTTTTTCAGATTTTTCTTTTCTTGGTAATAAAATACATATAAAACATACTGTATCGGGACCTGTGAAGGGATCTTGGACATGTATTTGGCCCCTTTGTGTAAAATGTGGCCTCTGGTTTATAACAAATTATGTAAAAATAATAATAATTATATAAAATGTAATATAATTCTGAATGCGAACACTGATGTGCTTCTAAATTTATTCACAATATTCACTTAATATAATAAATAAACAAGGCTCCAGGACTCAAATTTGACCACATGTGTAGTTTTCTGTGTTTTGGTTTCATGAAGCAGTTCATTCAAAGTACTAATTAGTGCCTTTAAACTCGGGTACTCTTATTGTTATTTCCGTTTGGTTCATTATTTTTATGTCTTTGAGTTACTAAATGGCCCCTCTTTGTTTCAAAACACTAAATATTCTGAATGTTCCTGCTCTAAAAAATAATTAAAGAACAAGTCATTAAAAATCCATTTTGATTTAATGGTAATCACATGAACCTGTTCACTTTCTGCTCTCCACTTTAATTTGCTTTGTGAAACATAATTAGTGGAAACCTTTACTGCCCTCCTTTGTCTTTATCCGCCTGGAGATGAAAAGCAGCGCTCGCTCAAGTGGAGTCCCACACATGAAGCTGGAAGGAAAAAACACAGGAAAATATTGAGCAGCTGACGGAGGTTAACAGGTTTTTCGTTGAGCGTGTTGTCGGTTTTCCTGCCTGCGTTTCATCATCGTGTTCGCACCGTCGCTTTAATATCAGCTGTCACCGGGGAGCGACTCAAATATGTACCATCATCGTCTGAGGCGATGAAGAAATGAAGAACACAATAACATCAAAAGAAAACAAAGTCACTTTAAACACAACAGAAGGAGAAAAAAAAAATCTGACACTTTACAGCAAAAGCAGCTGTGTTCATTTCCATATTAGATGTTGTCGAACCTTCGTTTAAGGCCCCTGGAGGTGTTGGGTCCCCAGAGGATCCCTCCGCCATCAGAGGAAAATAAAAGAAAAGCTTCCCCCTCCAGAGCTGATCGCCTCTTTGTTTCACTGTCTGTCTGTCTTTTTTTTTTTTTTTTACAGCGTCTGATTGGATAAATCATGTTTCAGCCTGATGTGTTTTCAGAGTCCGACGCTCCCTGAAGGCCCCGCTGAGTGTTTTCTCTGCCTGATAAGAATAACTGAGCTAATATTTTCAATATCGAGCCTCATACAAGACAAACATGTACAGTTACATTTACATTTTCTGACATGGAGCCCAAAAGCTCTCAGAACCCGACAGCCTTCCAACTTCTACATTAATAAAATATACGAAGATACTCTGAAGTGAACAGCGTGTACTCATCTTACAGGACTTAATGTTCAGGAGTTTAATCTAATTTACTGTCGAGCAAACTCTAGGGGTCACTGAGAGGGGTTTTGAGGATCCTTAAGAGTTGGGGTTGTTTCAACGGGTACCATGGGTTGCTGAGGAGGTTCGATGAGTTCTTCAGAGAACAGATTGAGGGGCAATAGTACAAACCTCTGGTAGAAATCCAGAGGACCTTCATGAGGTTCTGTATAACAGAATCCAAGAAAGAGTGTTCTTGGGGTCTTTGAGAAAGGTTTGGGGGTTGTCATGAAGGATGTAGTGATGCCATGAGTGGTTTAAGAAGTTCAACAAATGCTTGTGGGTAAAAGATTCAAGAATTGGGATTTTTTGGGGGGTGGTTCTACAAACCTGTTAGAAACCCATTATGAGGGTCTAGGACCATGCAAGTGAATCCAAGCAGCATTAACAGTGGTCTTTGGAGGCCTGGTAGAAATCCAGCAGTTCTTCAAAAGGCTCCGTGGTTATCCTCAGGCCAACTTGAGTCTTAAAAAGGTTCCAACAGGACCAAGGTATAGGGTTCCAAGGGTTCTTGATGAGGATCCTTTGATAGGATTCATATCCAAGTGTCATTAAAAAGCTTCTGCAGGGTTCAAGATGTTGCCAGGTCTTTAAAACTCCTGCAGTGGTACTTAATATGGCACCATGAGGAGGTTTGATGAGAACAGATTCGGGGGTCCTAAAGGATTTTAGGAGGTCTTAGAGAAGGTAAAATCAGTTATGAAGAGAGTTCTACAAACCCTGGGGTCATTTTAAAGGTTCTTGTTACTTTGGGAGTCCTTTAAAGACCATGATGGTGATGATAATGATAATGATAATGGTGTATTTTGACTATGAAGCTTTTAGTTAATCAGTGCCCTTAAGAGGGTTCCAAGGGTTCTTCATGAGGTCCTGAGATTCCATGAAAAGGTTCTAAGGTTTCGTCATGGTGTTTTCGGGGTCACTAAGAGTCATCTAGAGGGTTCCAGGACTTCCAGGAGTCTTTGAAAAATGTATCAAGGCCCTGCATTGTTTTAAAGGATCTTTGATGGTCCTTGTGGAGGATGATTGAGTTTTGGGTGTTCTTTAGATAGCTCAAAGAGTTGTTGAGAACATTTCAGGGGGTCTTGGAGAGGATTTGTGATGTCACAGGGTTCTCAGGGGCCCTAATGAG
Organism: Pseudochromis fuscus; assembly: GCA_900323345.1. Taxonomy (NCBI): domain Eukaryota; kingdom Metazoa; phylum Chordata; class Actinopteri; family Pseudochromidae; genus Pseudochromis; species Pseudochromis fuscus. The sequence goes on along the minus strand of OOFC01001365.1, from coordinate 13,110 downwards.
GTTCTTCTACAGCCACATTCATGGATGAGTTCAGGGGTCTGGTAGAGGTTTTCAGGAGTTACTGAGCAGTGTTTAAGGGTTTTAGTTAAAGGTTTTAACAGCATTCAGAGACTTCCTTACAGGGTTACTGAGGATGTTCTAGAGGCTCCTGAGGGATTCGGGGGTCCTGCATGTGTTCCAGGGGTCCTTCAGGAAATATTCAGGCTTCTACTTCCTCAATCCAAAACTAACTGACAAAGAAACCAAACCTTCAGGAGCAGATTTATTTTTTGTGAGTAAGTGAAAAGCTGTGTGGACTCTGGCTGTTGATCCTCTCTGCAGGGTTTCCTGTTCTTCATCTGACGACTGCTGCTGGCGCTACATTAAATCCAGATTACACCTCTGAGACCGCCAAGAACAACGTTTCCAAAACACTGAGAGAAACGTCGCCTCTTTCTGGGATGTTTTTCTTCAAAAAAAAAGAGGAAGAAAAAAAGTCTAAGTGCTGTCAGGGATTCCTGAAGATGGAAAACTCTCAGAGAGATCAGGGCATCCCTGAGGACCATGAAGGGGGGCGGGGTTTAGGAACTGTGGGGTCACATGACAGGTTGACTCAGTCCTGGACATGTGGAGGTTTCAATAGGAGACATTTTCCAACCCACCACACCTGAAACTACAAGGAAGGTGGGGTTAAGATTAAAGAGGTGGGCCTCAGCTTTAAGAGGCGGGGCCAACTTATCAGAGATGGGATAAAATATAAGAGGTGGGGTTCAACTTTAGGGGGTAGAGCTCCATTTTGGGTTGGGGATGGGGTTAATTTTTAAGCAGCAGGACTCAGATATGATCAGAGGCAGGGCTCAGAATTAGGAGGCGGGGCTTACTTTGGTGCTAATGAGCTAATTCATGCTAGTCTGAATATCCATATGTGAAATATTTACAACAAAACTGAGCTGCTTCTTCCAAACCAACAACATCATTTGGTTTCCTCTCAAATGTCATGTGTTAAGTTAAAACTGATCAACAGCCATTCACTCAGATGAATTACAGATTTCTTATTTGTCTTTAAAGTCAACTGAATACACACAAAAAAAGATGAAGGAAAAGATGCTGAACACAATGAATCAGTAGAGGAAATGAATGTAAGTGAATGCAATGTCCTCTGAAGTGATAGAAACACGGCTCTCTCTGTGTGTGTGTGTGTGTGTGTGTGTGTGTGTGTGTGTGTGTGTGTGTGTGTGTGCCAGGGGACGTGGCCTTACATTAACCCTGCTGTGAAGGTTCAGAGGAGGATGAAGAGGAAGACGAAGGTCGGACCTCCTCCTCACTGCTGCCTCACAAAGGAAGAATGAAATGTAGCAAAAAAAGAAGTGTGAATAAAGGTCAGCACACACACACACACACACACACACACACACACACACACACACACACACACAGTGTAACAGCAGGCGTCCTCAGAGGGTTGTGCAGAGATGGATTGTGGGTTTTTCGTGCATCAGATGCAGCAGCTGCAGCTCTGCACTCAGCTACGCAGGAGAGTTTCTCACTATAAAAACCTGCAGTGACATTTATAATGTGTCACTTCTTATAGAATATATAGAACACAGAGTCCAAGTTTTATTTATTAATATCACTGTTTTTACTAGTGTCCAATCAGCTGAAGAGCAGAGTCTTTGTGTTTCTGTTACCTAAACATTTTCCTTTATATCTACATAGAGAGCTGCTCCTCTTTCATGGACGCCACCATCTTTGCGCCTCCATGTTTCTACAGTAAACTGGGATGGACAAATCAAAAAGAAGAAGAAGAAACATTTGGGATTAGACTGGTTTTAAACTGGTTTTGGACTGGTTAAAGAGGGCTTGGTTATAGATTGGTTTTGGACAAACATTGGCCTCAGTTTACAAATTTATCCAAACTTCACAAATGTTTCTTTTTCATTTAATAATTAAAAATATGTATGTATCAAGTATCAGTTAAAGTTTAACCCTGTAAATATTCTACACATGTAAATATTCTTTATTAAACATTAAAAAGACAACAAATACACAAGATGTCATATTAAAACTGCAAACTGGATTTGATGGAAAATGACTGTATTTTACAAGTTGGTTAAATTCTTCTAATTATATTATTTTACAGTCATTTTTGGCTCCTCAGCTGCAAGAAAATTCTCATTTTTTATTTGTTTTTTATAGCATAGTTAAAAAAAAATGACATTAAAATGAAAGTCTGTTCAATCAAAATGACACAAAGTGTTCAGATTAATCCAACCAGATAATAAATACCTGATCCTGGTTTCCACTGAGGTGAATATGACACATGTCTCACATTATATCTGAGATCTGTTGGTCTTCTTCAGTCTTTTCCTGTTTCCATCAGCACTCGAGTCTCGTCGAGTGTTTTACATTGAGTGTTTTACACGGTGGCTCCACCATCATTATTACATCCTATTATTGGAGGCAGCGCAGACAATTATCCTGCAAACACTGTGCAGTGGATTCAATATCTCAGCTCTAATAATAGACACATTAACACAGCTGCAAACAAACTCTGAATCCTATTAAGACTCCACAGCTTATTACTGCAGCTGTAATTATTTCCTCTCTGCCCTGACACTTGTCTTACAGGATAATTCAGCCCTGACAGTGATCCTGTTCTCACTTCTTTGTTGCAGTGTGGAGCTGATAAAGATCCTCTGACAAGTTGTATTTCCTTTTGTTCAGCTGCTAATTGAAATGTTTATCTGGTAACTGAACGTTTGTGTCATGTTTTCATTCATTTCCATATTTTTCAGTCATTGAGAAAAATGCACTGTAAACATCTGATGGGTTTTTTGTTATTTTTATACTTCGCAGTCAGAGTGATTTCACATTTGTACATAAACATGTTCCCCATGGTTCTGTGGTTCAGCAGATTTTTACACTGAACGTCTGTGTTCACCTGATACATCCACTCACTGACAGGAGGCTCTGCAACCAGATCATCAACAACCACTTCATCTGATCAGTGTTTATTTATTCAGAGCAGCACCTGACACACAACATGTGTTAATAAGACTCCCATGTGTTCAAACCACAGACTGTATACAGACATGGAGGAAGCAACTGGGCAAAAAAAAAAAAAATAGTCCAATGCAGAAGTGTAAAAAAGTGCAATACTCCCGAGGGCCACTGGATGCTGGCTCCAAAAAACTCTCAATGCAAAATCTATATGTTTATATGAATCTCTGCAGGATTCAGCAGAATACAGCTTTTATTTTAATGCGTTAATATTCGCCCAGTTGTTAAGTTGATCTTTTATTTTCATGTTTTTACTTTTTTTTGCAGGATGGAGATAACGAGAAAATAATGAGAAACAGAATAAACATGTTGAACAGAAACATGTGTTTGATGAATTTGATCTAAAGTGTGAGAAGCAGCTTTGTTCTGTTGGAAATGACAATGATATAAAACTAAACTCTGTTCAGGTTTTGGATTTGGGCCTCGTCCACATCTCAAGAAATGTGTGTCCACATGAAAACATGGAAAACAGTGTATGTGACACTCATACACTGTATGGATGAAGCAAGTGGGGCTAAAAAAATAACAGCAATGTGGAAGTGTAAAAAAAGTGCAATACTCCCAACAGCCACTAGAGGCCAGCTCCAGAAAACTCTGCTCAAACTGACTTCAATTTACAAATGGTCATTTTCAATCCTGAAATATTCAGTCAGTACATTTTTACCAGAAGTCATTCTGATGTCAAGAGATAAAGTCAACTCTCCCAGATATTAGACTGAAAGAAGGGGAGGAGTTAGGGGCGGGGTTAGTTTGATTGATAGGTCTGTTCTCCAGTGAGAGCAGCTCTGAAGTTGGGTCTCATCAAAGTTTAAAGTTGGGTTTATTTGTTCTGTTCAATGAGATTTGTGGGACAAGAAGTTCAGGAAAAACCAAGGTAGAGATAAAAAAAAGGTTAAACAAAGAGATTTACCAATAAATACTAATACTAATACAAAAATAAAATAAAATTAAATAAAATTAAATATGAAATAGAACAAAGTAATAATAATAAGAAATTTCTATTTATGCATTTTATATATTTTTTTTACTATTCAAAATCTCACTTATATTTATTTTGTACTTGTTGTTTTCTTGCTATTGTGGATTTTATGTGAGTTGTTTTATACCTTGAATTTATACTTTGAATTTATACTTTGAATCTTCTATTCTACTCTAAATATTATATTTGCATATTAACAGTGTTCAACAGTGAGAGTGCTGAGAAAGACCACCAGGGAATACACATACACATTTAACAGTGTCCTCAGGTTCAAGGGTTAGACCTGCCTCCTGACTCCTCCCTTCACATCCAAATATGGTCACTTCTGGCTCCAGACAACCAACATGGTGACGTTCAGATACCAAACTCCTGGATTCAAAATGTGAGTCC
>OOFC01001354.1:0-13745 GCA_900323345.1 Pseudochromis fuscus | reverse complement strand
GTATTACTTCATGCTCAGGAAAAAAATGACTAGGTGAGTACTGCAAAAGTAAGAACTGTTGGTAAAATTGCACAGTCTTGAGCTTGCACCAAACTAACTAGTGGATGTAAAGTGTAAACATTACTAATAAAGTTTCATTCACACAAGTAGGTTGATACTTCACCAGCTTCATCATCATCTGCAATGCCAACAGTGACAAGGATGTAAAAAACAGCTCAACTACTCAAGGAATTAAAAAATTACTATGTACTTTTTTATTTAACAAACACCATGCTCCACAAATTATCTCCTCACACTATAAAGTAACATTGTCATTAAATTACAGTAACAGTCAGTGGTCCCCAAAAGCTTCTGTAGATGAAGGTATCTCAGTGAGTTGACAAAATCAATTACACAGTCTGTAAGATTATCATTAAATAATCAAGCATACTTTTAAATTGAGGTATTTATTATTTATATTCAACCATAATCAGTCAAAACCATTTGCAATATATGTCAACATATTCCTACCTGTAAAAATTAGGTATTTGTTTTGAGGTGGGCCGAGATTTGACAGTTCAGAAAATATTACTCTTATTATTACACTTTTACTACTTATCTGAAGCTAAATTGGCTAAATTAACACACACAAGCATGCAGAAGGACATAAATAACTGATCATGTATTCGGCGTGTTTGATTGGTCGTTTCATCCGTCCTGCCACCAACAAGTCCGACTGTCGGCTCTCTGGAGAGGACCAAAGTGAGAAATCAGATTAGACGTACTCCTGACTCTTACTCCTGCTCAGACTGTGTGTGGATGGGGAGATTTAATGGAGAATGAGGGTTGAGAGGTTGTGTCTTTACTGATGTCAGGCCCAAGGCTTAAGGGTAGTTTCCCATGGAAATGAGCCATTAAAATTGAGGATTTATTTATTTTTCTCCTTCCCCTTTTCCTTGTCTACATTTGGCATGGGGTGCAGAAGTCAGGCAGGCTGTTTGGGAATGATTTGGGGGCCAGGATAGACAGCGCTGATGGTAGCCCGGCCCCGTGAGTTAAATTTCATAAATGGAAATGCTGTTTCGATTATCATGGTGTTATTATTTCATCAACAATATCTGGGAGGGGGTTGGGTGTCTTAAATGCTTCCGATTTGCCCAGACAGTTAAAGCATGTAACTGGATCTCCTCTGGTCGTAGTCAGGCATTGAAGCGGAGTTAAGTGTGCACACTATTGACTCTCCCCAAGGCCTTCTCTGTTCTGCTGTAGTTTTCCATCTTCCAGTGCTTTTCTGCCATTATGTTTGATATTCTTTAAAATAAGACCCAGCCGTGCATGTACAGACTGGTGTTAAACAGATAGCTCAGAAGGGAGGGATGTGGTTTTATCAGTTGGCACAAGGTCAGGATGGATGCACCGAGACAGCTTTGATGTGAGTTGTGATCCAGACAGTTGGGAGGTGAGGTGTGAAGTGAGGAGGTCTTGTGTCGTTGCAGATGAGTGGCACCGAAACACTAAAATCTACATCAAATCTTCTGTGATGTAAAAAAGTGTATTTGGAGTTTTTGACACTGCTATCGACCATCACTTGTTTAGCTCATCCATTAGAGATGGTGTACACACTGATGTGAATAATCAATATAACTGCCAAACTGTTTTGTAATCAAGTAAACATCAGAAGTTATTTCAGACAATGTTCAGATTCAGGTTCTCAAATAAAGTAATAATCAACTTTTTTAAATTTTAAATTATAGAAAATTCAAACCAGCAACAGAAAACAAAACAAGAAGTTGTGATGGTCCTATGTGTGCAAACTATTTTTTATTTATTTTTCTTTTTGAAAAGATGCATTGTTATTGTATATATACTATTTTATAATACAAAATAATCAGATGTTAAAGCTCAACAGTGTGTCAGGTAATATAAAATAAATTCCTCTGTACAAATATTACATGTTTTATTGAGATCATGCTTTTGCAACAATCACAGCCGACATACAGCAGGAAATCACAGCACAGCAAGAAGAGTGTTGATGCGAAACAAAACTTTTAACATGAGGCCTAAAAAAAGTCACTGTAAACAGACTTTGCTACTGAGTGTTTTCAGTAAACAGCAGCAGAACATCATCCTCCGCTGTAAAGAGCTGACACGTTTCTGTGTAACCCTGCCGTGCTGTATGCTTTTGTTCTGCAGTGGATGTTATTGCAGCAGCGATATGGATTCCCCAGAGTTCATGTAAATACCCCTCTCTCCACAACTGTGATCGCTATTGTCTGGTCTGATCGACTGCTCTCTCTCTCTGTATTAATCTGTATAATCCCAGAGATTGTTGAACAAAATGCACAAAACTCAGTGTGTAGATAGGGTCCACTGACTGTCCCACTCATCTGGATGTAGTTTTGACCTATGGAGGACATGTCCTGGTCCACCCATTTATTCTCTTCCCATTGATTTTTTTTTCAGTCAAACAGTTTCCAAACATTACTGTACTCTTCCCCATATCTTTCTGTTTGAACGCCTCCTATTTTCTCCTCATACTCTGGCAACAGTTTATTTTTAATCAACAGACTCTGTAACAAACTTAACACTTGAGTCATGAGCACATTATAATACGCAACCAATAGTAAAGCCGCATGAATCATTCTAAAGAAAATAGGATGAAAACTCTGAAATGCTCCTTTAATGCTTACAGTGTTAATTACCTCACTGTGTCATGTTACCGTTCATTAAATTTTCTGTTAATTGAGGCTGAATTGAACTGACAGGAACATTTGAACCTAATGATGGCACATTAATGTGTGTAAATGTCATGACAATCAATCCACAAGTTGTCAGGAGGTTGCACATATGACTGAGAGCTGAGCGCTGACTGAACACATTTTTATGACAATCAATCTAATTATGAGTTGAGATATTTACCCATACTGTTGTTTCGCTCTGACCCTGGCCCTAAATATTCTAACTTTAATTTTCCCAATATTATTACTTACATACATAGTTATAATCCCACAGAATATTTCTAAATGAGAATCATAGTCGTGGTTGTAATTATACATGACGTGAAGCTGTGGCCTGAGTCTCAGTCTTCCTGCTGTGTTCTGTTACTGTGTACCATGGATGGCGTTTCCCCTCAGGGTTTTTTTACATTTCTGTTTCTTTTGTATAAATATGAATGAAGCACCACAATTTCATTAATTATAACATGCTGGAAAAAGAGACGTAGTTCTGCTGCTTGTGAAAACACTGCAGGCAAGGTACCAAGCGACGGGAGAGTAACCGACTGTACACACATAAATAGGCCTGCACGTAATTGCTAACACAGGCACACGGACACATGTAGACATTTACAATCAGGTTTTCTACTTCTTTGATCCATTGGTCCGGTCCTCGAGGCTTTGAAAACCTTTCAGTATCTCGCTTTTACCTCAGACCTCATGGTTATTGTGATTTGTCTAATGTGTAATATTGAGGCTTAATGACATAACTCCCACCTGGAGAAGCGGGCTTTGAACAGCCATTATTAAGCCTGCTGCAGAGATAAGGCAGCCATTAGCCAAGCTTGATCATTTCATGGCTACCGCAACAATAAGGGTGACAGCCCCTTAACGTTAACTACGCCCAGAGATGCACTGCTCCCTCTTTTTTTTTTTTTTTTTTTTCATGTCTACAGAGATGTGGTGCAGGGTATTGTGTGTGGGTCAAAGGCCGTTTTAAATAAGCAATAAATGTTAAATCTGCCTGACATCTTCAGTATCCATTTCTGCAAAGAGCATGGCGAGGAGGAGACAGAGACGGAAAAGCGGGAGTGAAACTGGTAGACGGAGGAGATGAGATCAATAGAGGCAGAATGGAGGATTGATTCAGGCTCTTAGATCTTTCAGATTAGTGGCTCGATTAGAGACAAATATGGAGGCTTATTCATGTGACCTTAGCAGTGACAGCCTGAACTAAGTGGCCATAGAGTAATTACATTCAAACCCCAATATCCCACTGATGCTGGAGATTTGTAGATGATTGCTTCAATGGATTTTCCAGAATCTTGCAGGACAAAAAATGTTTGTATGGCCCAGTTTTAGGCGAGGATGGTGCACTCTGTCACTTCCCTGCACTGCTGGCTACATGCACTGTGGCCAAATTATTTCTCTCACTTGTCAGTCAACCTACTGGATCTGGGATTTTTACTAATCTCACATTACATTGTGATGTTATCGTGTGGGGAATGCTTTACGGCAGTTTCTGTTATGCAGCAAAATATGTTTTTCCGATGACCTGAGGTGTTTAATGCTTCAGTTGCAAACAATGCAGGCTTCATGTGGTCTCGATGTTCCAGGATGAAAACAGGCCCCATGCAAATGTAAGCAAAGTCAGGATGTGTTATCAGTTGGCTCTTGTCTGTAAGAACTGGTCCGACTAGTGGACTCGCAGTGTGACCTCAAATAGTCCGACACACTCCTGTCAACCATAATGTGTGATAACATGTTATGCAGGGCCCACTGACGACACACAGAGACACAACCAAAAGGAAATGCAGTTCACATACAAAAGCATAAACATCAACACATGCAAATGACTAAAACATTTCAACAACACCTGATACATTTGAAGTGCTCCAGGACACTAGAGGGAGTGATGGGTTCAATTTGGATAAGTAGAAATGTTACTATAGTTATAGGCTTAGTTGTTACTGACCAAAGTGTTTTTGTGACAATTTTGTGATTGTAGTTCACTTGCCAATGTTTTCTGTTTGTTTTCTGTAGTGACCAGTGTGTTATTTCTGTGTGGTGGTATTAATGGTTCGGCAATATTAGATGGTAAACAATAAAACTGAAACAATACTTTACACAGAGGTCATTTAGCATCATACACTTTTTTCCCATGATTGTTTTTAGTTGGACTGAAATGTGAATACCGTATTTTCCGGACTATTGAGCGCTCCTGTCTATAAGTCGTTATTGAATTTATTCGAACAGTTTCATGTGGTCCACTCTGACCGGGTCTGATGTGACGAGGCTAAATGTATCGGCGGCACGAAGCTTGCTAGCTTGTAAAAAGCTAACGTGCTTCGTGCCGCCGATACATGAGCCACACCGGTGTTTAAGTCGCAGGGTTCAAAGTGTTGGAAAAAAGTAGCGGCTTATAGTCCAGAAAATATGGTACTTTTACTTTAAATACATAGTTTAAAAGAATAAAATTATTATTAATATAAAAATTATGCATCAGCATATCTGGTCTTCAGGATTTAAGTGGCGCTCTCCCCATTGCAGCATTTGACTGATGTCTGAAGGCCCCTGTTCATTTGTAGTATTTAATATTTAAGAAAAACTAACCAAAGACAGATCTGTAGTGAACTATTTTTTTAGTGTCCAGCCATACTAGTCAAATTATTATTAAAAAAAATCAACAACCCCCTGTCACTGCAGAAAAATAAGAAAATACAAATTCTGATCAAATACGTCCACGCTCCAAAACCACACTTTGTATTCATGTACACTGAATTCTTAGCAAACACAAACTTTGAGATTTTCTGTCCTGTGTTTTTTTTTTTCCACCATTGTCTCTGTGTAATTAACGTAGCTCACGGGTTGTTTATGATTGGCAGGTAAAGTTTGCTTCTGTCTCCCACACTGATACGACTGCGAGAGATACGACAGTAAACACTTAAAGCTAGAATTAGCAAAGGAAAACCCCTTCCTGCCATGTACAACGCTCCTGTGCAGACGGCCATTTTAAATTAGATGAATAAATTTGGAAGCCTAATTATTTTTAGTGCTTTGAGCTATTATTCTCCTCTATGGGAAAGTGAGGGATGAGATGAAAGAAAAGGGAAGGGATATATGATCCCTAGAAAACAAATGCAGATGTATTTGCTTGAAATCTTTCCCTTCCTCCGTCCCTCTCCTTCTGCCGCCGATAGGCATGACTTTGTTTTCCTCAGCCGTCGTTAGATTGGCAGCAAACAAAACAAACTCAATTAACCTTATTTGTCCCCATTAATTCTCTATTTCTAAGACACCACATCTCACACACAGACTTGTATAATGGCTCTGATACTGGTCGTATAATGGTGCAGATTTGATGTTAAATCAGTTGTAACAACACTCTTAATCAGTGTATACCGTTGTTATTAACCGCAGCCTGTCAGTCTCTCCGCTTTCAGCCCCACACATGGTGTTTTTGGCCGAGTGTAATTCAATCAATTCACACTAACTCTCTCCTCCTCCCTTCTTTTCCTGCTGAACTTGCCAGGTCATGTTCTGCGGCTCATGTGTTTGATTGAGGCCTCCCTCTCGTGTCTGGGAGAAAGAGGAGGTGGACTCCGTGGGGACAGGCGGTCCCGACGCATCGGGACTGAACCTCCCCGAGCTGGGAAACAATTACAACTTCCCCCCTTCCTCACCCTCCTCTTCCTCGTTTCTTCGCTGTCCGTCCACCACTGTTCTTTTCTTTCTCTCTCTCGATTCAGCGCTGTCTCTTCCATCCCCGTCCTGGGGCACTATAGACCCCGTTATTTATTTATGTATCAAGAGACGGAAATGGACTCCCACCCAGGGAAGAGGGGTGAGAGGGAGGTGAATTGTGACCGTGTGCACGTTAATGTGTGTGTGCGTGTGTGTGTGTGTGTTAATGATATATAGGGAGATATGTACATACACGCATGACGATGTGTGAAGTTTTGACTCTATTCTGATTGATAATGGCGTTGTTGAGATGTAAAGGAACAAATATGTGAGTGAAGAAGCAGACTGCCATCCAGTAAACATTTAAAATGTGTATGTTCTGAACTGGTTTTAAACTTCTTTTAAGGGTTTTTAACTTTCTGTTATACCTCTTTTTAGCCCAGGAGTTTTTTGTCTTATTTTATCCTCTCTTTTATTTTCTCTTTTATTTCTTTTTATTTTTTGTACTTGTGGAGCTAAGGGCATTTTCATTTCCATTGTTGTACAGACAGCTCATGTTGGCTTTTCATTGTTACATTTGTGCCTGGTGTGGAGGGATGGATGCATGAACCTAAACAAAATGCAAAACAAACCTATGGGTATCAATAAAGTAACCTTGAACCTTGAGACACATAACAAGTAACACATTTGTCAGAGCTTAAAGATACACACACGGTGTTTAGTGAGTAAAACTAAACAACTTTCAGCAAAACTCAGCAACTCAAGTAGCATGTGAAACAAAGACAATATTTAAGTTTATTTATTCTTGCATGACTTATTCAGAGCTCCCTTGGAAAAATGATCTAAATAACGAACATAACAATGTCGTCCTGACTGAAGTTTTCTTCTCCTGCATACTGAGCTGTACACGCCTGCATAACTAACTTCTGCCAAAAAGTCTCAGCTACGAAAAGAAAAAAAGACAGAATAACTGACTAAAATGGAAAAGACAAGAACACACATACACACAAAAATATGAAGCAGGCTCACCATTAGATGACAAGTCCTGATTGCATTGTGCACTTCCCACCTCTTTCCTGTACGTGACCTCTGTCTGACCTGGGGGACACCCCTTTGAAAGAAGTCAAGGACTCAGCCCCACTTTCAGCTGGAGGTGGAGGAAAACAGGGTGAGCCGAGGTTCAGAGTTGCCAGCTTTCAGTTCAGCCCAGAGTGCGTGTTATCACCTCCATCAGTGCAGCATGCTGTTGTAATTGCAGCCTGTGATCTCTTCTAGCCCAGCTTTCATTTTCCTGAGAGGAGATTTCTGAAGGTCTTTCAAATGTTCTCCTCTGCCCCGTTGGTCACCCTTCAACCCTTTAACTTCTCATACTTGCAAAGAAAAATCAGGCTTTTGTCGGAGAACTGAACTAACTGAACTTTGTCAGGACTGTGTTTGAGCTACATGTGAGTTTTATTGTAAACATCACACATGAGACAAGCAGTGTGGCTTAATAATGCTTAATTCTGCTTTGACATTTCTTAATTCTTTTGCTACCCTGTCAAGGATTTTGGACTATTTGAGATACTTTGAATCTATTATAGTCTTACAGCTTTCCAAAGAAAATACACTTTGCTGTGAGGCTGTGCGGGCGCGAGTCACACAAAATGTACGAGCTAAGTAGCACAGTTATTGTTCAAGTGAGAGCTGTGTGTCTTTGCTACTCTGCCTTTAAAGAGCAGCAGTGTTCACCAAGGAAACAAATGATGGTGTAAATTTATGATATATTGGACTTTTTTTGTCAACATTTCCTATTACAAGCTACACATCTGTTTAAAGTTACAGGCATCCACACTTTGCAATACGTGACTCTGGGTGGACACTTACAACAATGAAAATGAACGTACAATGAAACTGTTAAACTATAACTACTTTTGTGGCTGTTTTTAATTGACTGGTGTGATGTAAATAATTCAAACAATTTTTTTACTATATATAATATTTTACAATCTTCTAGATAAAAACATTATTTCTGTCATAACAACTATTTTCACAAGGTCAACTTTTATCTTTTTATTGAACCAAATTTTGCTTAAAGTTCAATTTAGACTTGAAATACAAACTTTACTTACTGTATTATGCATGTTAACAAAATATGCTTTTGCTTAATGTTTAGTGCTTAGTGTGTGTGTGTGTGTGTGTGTTTGCGTGGCTCAGAGGCTCGAGCTCATCACCTGCAGGCCCAGGTCTGTTTTTCTTATCACTTTCTCCCGCTCTGATTGGCCTTTATCAGCCCTCAGAGCTCTGATTGGCCTTTATCTCGTGGCCCAGCTCTGATTGGGAGGTCATAACGCCTTACTGCAATGGAGCATAAACAGTCTGATAACGCACTGATACCAGAGTCCAGCATCAACACACAGATGATATTCAACATTATATCCTGACCCTCATCCACTTACTTTTTAAAGTTATGTAATGTAAATGAAGATTTTAATATAAATTGGATTATGCATGTTTTTTTTTTTCTGCGGGGTCTTACATCCTGATAGTTTCCTGTAAAGCAGTTGCATATCAGTGTATATGTCATAAACAATAATTACAGTAGTTAGAACAGTTTGAAATCACAGTCACTGCTAAAATTGGCAGGATTTGCTTTATTATATCCAAGCACAATGGAACAAATATTTCAGACTAATTTTTATCATTTCTGTTTGTGAAACATCAGAATTTGTCGCAGCTAAAATTTGACGTCATCTCCTTTTTCTTTTTAGGATGTTTCTGTTCAGGACTGTGCACCTCTAGGTGGTGGTCGTAATTAAGATCGGTTATCTGTTTAGCAGTTTTTTACCTTCACTAAATAGAAAGAAAAATGTATTTTTTTCTGCACATAGATAAAAGACTTGTTTTGTAATTGCTTCTTGAAAAATTGTCTTGTTTTTTGTTAGTGTTGAATAATTATGATTTTATGTGCTGCGTTTTTTTTTTGTCCTGTCCTCTGACAATTTAATGTGAGAATACTGTTTAAAAATGTTTTGTTGCATATTTTCAATTACTTTTTTCCACACAAAATTGAGACTCTAGATTTCTTGTCTGATGCCAACTTGAGGACACAATATGTTTAATGTCTCTCAAAATCTCTGAAAATAGTAATTTTATTATTATGTATGTTGCTTCCCATACAGAATTTAATGAAGAATTTAATGTACACCATATCATTAGGAAAATGTACTAAGTAAAACAAATAAACAAACAAAAAGACAGATTTAATTTTTTTTTAAAGCCCCTTTAGGATTAACCCAGTAGTCGAAAATACATTTACTCTCCCGTACTCTCCTTTTGATTTAATTTTTTAAAATGATTCAAAGATATGATTAATTACTACAGATTAAACCACACAGACTAAAATTAGCTACAGCTTGACCTACAACAACTTTAAAGTATTGCATACATACTAATATTTGTATTCTGCTACTCATACCGTTTATTATCTTTTTGTTTAACATTGCAGCAAATGTTGAGCTGAGTTGAACTGAACTGAATAGCAAATTGTATAATAGCAAATACTCCTGAGGTTCACCACAGTGGAAAATTTTCATTTTGCCCTGAACTCAAGCATTGTCTGCCTCAGTAACCAGCTCAGACCTTTAGTTTAATGGTGTACAGTATATCAAACACATCCAAATCTCAATTATCATTCTTAATGAGGGAACGACTCTGGAGGAATCCCCTTTCCATCTGCAACCTTCAAAGGTCCTTAAAAGAACATCTGAGGGTCTTTATCGGACAAAGTTTCTCCTTCATTTGAATAATTCTCTAAATCGGCCAGAGGGAGATACGGGAGTGAAGAGTAAGGTCCTAAACTCCTGAAACTGAAATGAGATCTGGGTATCACAGGGAGGGAGACGTAGTAGACTATGATATGGATTAGAGTTTAGGGATCTGTATCGTTCTCTCTCTCTCTCCCCGTTTTCACTCCACTTTTTTCCTCCTCCTCCACTTTCCCGGTGTTTGCAGTAAAGCCCTTACAAGTGTACTGTATGTGCCCGCGCTCACACACATTAACATACACACTTGCTCAGAGGTAAAAGGAGGGTCAGGAGGTGTCGGAGGGGAAGAGAAAACGTTGAAGATATGAGTGTTCACGGGGCCTGTATCTCATTACATAGGAGTGTGATAGCCATCAGAGTCAGAATAATATTTAGCACATGCTGCCTGCTAATGAAGCGGTAATGTCCACAGACTGGAAATGAGAACCAGCGATGGCGCTTTTTCTTTTATCCCCTCATCTTTAGTGCGCTCTCCGGCCATCGCTGCTTTGTGTTGATGATTGATCATCAAATAACTGAATGCTACTTATTTACCGTGATAATTTGTCTTTCTTTCTTTCGTAATTTAGAGGTAAATCACTGCAATACTTTCCTTAACATTCATAGCATAGAAACAATTGTTTAAGTAATTAGATGCTCACCAAATTAACGATTTGGCTTCGCCTTACTAAATATAAATTCTTCATTGATTCTAGAGTCAGTGTGGCTTTTTACCGCTTCATTTTTCTGCAGTGTTTTTGAATTTTTGGGTCGATATTTTTGTTTTTTTGTGTGTATATATTTCCCTGCAAAAAGAGCCACACTGAAACAAAAACAGTTGTTATGTGAAGAAGCACGACATACAAATTCATTTCCTTTCATTTCAAAGCAATCAGATATAGGCCGGTAAATGTACACAACTGTCATCTTTGCCTGAAAACTTACAGGAAGTTGTAAGAGCTTAATTGTTGCAATGACAGCGTATCATTGTTCATATTCTAGAAGTGCTCTGCACACATACCTGCAGGCTTTTCAACTGTTTCCAGTGAACAGGAGGTCGAATGTTTTAAATGAAATATCAGCAAGACTTGGCTTTTTGTTACGTTTTGTTACAATTTTGTTTTCTCTTTGGAATTATAAAGCTGATTTCAACACATAAATACCTTTTTTTTATCATTAATGTTTTATAGCAACAGTGTACACAGACCCACATTCAAATAAAACTGTCACTCAGTCCTGCTAAAAGTGCTTTGAAGATTCTCGGACCACACTAGTGGCTCTGGTGGTGGTTCAGGTTTATAGTCAAAACATAAATTTGGTTTTATAGCTCCACAATAAAACACTCACTGTACTGACCACCCTTAGTTGACTTGATTTGGTTTTTGGTTTCAAATAAAAGATCTTTGTTCCCATTGGTGGGATCATTTTTGTGACAGTTGCATTGCAGCCTTGTTTTATTAAACAGCTGTTAGAGGACAAAACATGCATCAAGCATGGGAAATATAAATATCATCAAGTTGTGATGTGTGTAGTGCTATAAATATGAATGAAGGCATTGCAGTTCTTACAAACAAAACATAAATCATAATGGATCTACATCTCTTTCTCTCGCTCCTTCACACACACACACACACACACACACACACACATTTGTAGTCGCTAAAGGGCAAATGCAAATCATCCAAAAGTTAAACCAAAAGAGAAAGCAGATCTGAACTCAGCTTATTTGGTTAATGCCATTAAGTCTGTCTGTGTCATTCACTCTGCACACAGCCTCTCTCTCTTTCACACACGTGCACACACAGAAACACCTGCACAAAAGAAAAAGTGATTGTTTCAACTTTCATCCGTGCCCCCTCTTTTCTCTCTCTCCAGCCCTCTTCCTTGTCAAGAAGATTTACATGCTCTTTTTCCCCCAGCTCTTTCATGCAGAGACTGTCCTCCTGTGTAGACCCACCTCCTCCCCTCCCTCCGTCTCGTCCCTGCACAAACACAGCTGACGGGAGGTGGAGGCGCTGCCATGACACAGTCGCGTGCCGTCCAACAAATCCCTCTCAATCCGTCAGCCAGCAGGCCCCGAGTGGGCTCGTGTGTGTCTTTGAAACTGTCCTCACTTTTGGAGTGTGTGCGTCTGTGTGTTTTATGGGATCTGCGCTTGTGTGTGTGTGTGTCTCTGTCCTGATCCCCGTGTGGCGTCTCTATTTCTCTCCACAGCAATGAAATATTTGTAAATGGAGGATCTGTTTGTCCTGCGGATCAAGAAGAGAGTTTATTGATTATCGGTTTAAAAAGGAAAAATATCGACACACACTCGACTGATTGACTTGAGGAGCTTATCAGTGTATTGGATATCAATACAAGTTTGTTTTGAGCCAGCTTGTTGCAAACATCAATCCTCTGTCTGAACAGTTTGTCAGCTAACATTAATGTATATGTCTATCTGGTGGATCAGTCTTCCTATAAATCTATCTTATCTTTGCTTTTTAGTCGAAAAGTTTTACCACCAATCGCTGCCTTCTCTGTAACATTTATTGCTAATTACATGCAAATTAGAGGTAATGTTGTGGGGGAAATTGTAGTTTTGCTTTTCAGTTAAACATTAACCTCTTTGTGGTACTGCAGGGAAATTCATAGCATCAAGTTTGATTCATTGTCTATGAGATGTCTGTACCTAATATTATGTGAAATCTATCCAGTTGTTGTCGAGATATTTCACAGAAAACTAAAGTGTCATCTTGTTGGTAGCACTAGGGACACCTCAGGGGTCACCAAAGTCAACAGGAC
Source organism: Pseudochromis fuscus (assembly GCA_900323345.1). Lineage (NCBI taxonomy): Eukaryota > Metazoa > Chordata > Actinopteri > Pseudochromidae > Pseudochromis > Pseudochromis fuscus. The sequence continues at coordinate 799 of OOFC01001354.1, read as the reverse complement.
TTATCCCCTTAAGACCATAATGTCTGTATAAAATCTAATGGGAAGTCTCCCCAGTCATTGTCGGGACATTTCACTGTTGACTAAAAACATGAAATTCAAGGCTTGAACTAAATACTACAGCTGAATATGATTTTTCTCAAACTCCCGTCTCTATTCAACAGCAATTATATTTTTCACCAGGTTTTTCCATGCATGACCTTTACCCCGTCACACTACGTCAAAGGTTGCTGTTTGTCTTTGCTGTTGTTAGGATGTTAGAAACCATGCTGCCAGACTATTGTCATGTAAATACAAGCTGCTGGTGGTCTATTGTCTGTCATGATATTTAAATTCGAGACAGAGTTTGTATTAGTTTACGTGTTATTATTAGAAAAGTATTGGAAAAGTCCCCTGCATGTACCCTCATACAGATGATGTCTTTTGTTGCTGGTTGTACATTAGATTTTTCCATGTTGTTGTTTTTTTTATGTCATGTGTCTGTTCTCTTCTTACATTATGTCTTGTAGATTGAAGTGATGCAGTCCATTATGGATGGATTTTCTTTGCTGTGTGGCATTTTAACCAGATCTTTAGAAACTGCACTGCAGCTGCCTCCTGTGTGTGTGTTTAACCCGCAGTGTTAAACACACACACTCACACACACACACACACACTGCAGCCCTCCAGCTCTCCTCAGTCCAGGGGGCAGTAAAGTGGTTATCTCTCTCTTTCAGATCCTAATCTGACAGCAGCTCCTGCCTGTTGCCAGGTTACCCCTGGGGCGTCAATCTCTATTTAAATCCTCGCTGCCTCCCCGCCC
>OOFC01001352.1:1741-20065 GCA_900323345.1 Pseudochromis fuscus | reverse complement strand
GAGGGGGGGTGAGAGACAGAAGGAGGGATGCAAAGCAGGGCAGAGAAAGGGACAAGACAAACAATGTGGCCCAAATGGCAGAGAAAGTAGGTTGGACACTATGAAAAGAAAAAGAGGACAAATAATGGATTTTAAAAAGATTATGGGTGAAAAAACAGAAAAAAAAGAGTTTTCACTTACTCCTTTTCCACCGAGCTGGTTCCAGTGCTAGTTCGGGGCCAGTTCCTGACTTAGTCGCAGTTTGTAGTGTTTCCACCACCGCCAGAACCGGCCCCAGCCGCTAAAACTGGTGCTAAGTCTGGCATCACTTCCTTGCTGGGAGCTCAGCAGCGACTACGCCAGGAGCTGGGGGAGCGACGGTAGAACCACAGCTAGCGATAGTAGAAGAGTAAAGTAATGAAAATATGGTTTTGGCTCTGGATGTCAGTGTGGACTTGTAAAACCAGGACTAGCACTTGTAAGCAGACGATAACTCCTCAGTGTAAGCATTATTACAGCGAGGGTGCGCTTCGCCGCCATGTGAGACCAGTCGTGATTTCCCAAAACTGCATAAACACAGTACGTAGCAATGCAACACTGCTTTGTTAACTCAAACACTAGAATATCCACTGAAAAAAATCATTTTTTCATGGCCTGATAGTAACAGGGTAACAGTAGTTTGTTGACAGCGGCTAGCTTGCTAGCGGCTGGTTGTTGGGGAGTTGGCTACCTATGCGGTGACGTACTGACCTTTTACGGTGACACAGTGACATGGTCTGAAACAACTAACCAACTAACCACCAGGACTAGCACCAGCACCAAACTAGCACCTTATTCTTGTTTGGTGGAAAAGGGGTAACTGTAACTCTGTGGTTCGGTCAACACCAGATCACAACACATTTATCTTTTTTTTTTAATTTCTAAATGTATTACACTAGAATTTTATATTTCTTTAATTCATAGTTTTTTTTCAAAGTGATCATTTTAAGGAAGACAAAACAGTTTTGTCTCTCTGAGCCCAGTATTGCCGTGACCTTTCACAGCCAATTATTTCTGCTCACTTCCCCTTCCCTCACCCTCTTCCCCTTGCTGACAGAGACAAAACAAATGTTTTTCTTCAGAAGCAGTATTCATCCCTACTGCATACTTCAGCCCTTAGCCCTCAAGATGTATTCTCAGTTGGTCTGGGGCCTGGGTCTGTGTGCAGGACACACACATCCCACTTCATCCACACTGATTGAGTGCAGGTGCTTTGGCTTCAGTAGAGTGATAGTTGCTGTTGGTGCCCTGCAATGTCTGCCAACTGCTGTCAGGGGAGGGACAAACACAAGTGTTAGCCATCTTTTCTTCAAACCGTGGAGCTGGAACCGCATCCCTCACTCCTCCCCCTACCCTTCCCCTTCATCTTTTTTTTTTTTTTTTTTTCAATGCACAGGCAGAGCAGAGATTGTAAATCAAGGGTGAGTTCGATAAGGGTTCCACTTGGTGGGCTGCAGCCGGCACTCCTTCACTCCTTAAAAAGCTCAACGCTGGAGACAATGCAGAGAGGAGGGGGGTCCATCAATGTCCTCTTTCTCCAAACACACGCAAAACACAACACTGACACGAAATCCCTCACCCCTGAGCCTTGTTGCTGCTACTTGTCAGTCGGCCTATCTTGGTAATTTACTGAGGACTCCTTAGTGATATCCATAGGCCAAATGGATCCATATCCTTAGTGTCCATAGGCGCACACACACGCGATGATTGTGTGCACACGTCAAGTTTGTTCTGAATTGTGATATATGACCTGATTTGGTCACAGCTTTTAAATTCATGTAACATCCTTAGTGCACAGATATATTAGCATTTTGGTTGCCACTGCACAGTAAATGTACTCTACAGAGAGTCAGCTTGACAAGATAATGTATACATCTACATACTCGAGTGTGAAATTTTATTTTGAACCTTGAAAACCGTATCTTCACAAGAACCCCTCGCTCAAGGTTTATTTACTAGTTTTTCTGAGCATTGAACCTCATGTCATGGTGAACACTTGGAGTTTGCTAAGTTATGAAGAATAGAGAGATGTTTTCCTATGTTATATTCAGTGCTTACCTTTTTCTCAATCAAATCTGTCAATAGAGGCAAACACAGTGGAGCTAATCTGCTGTATGAGAATGCCAATATAAAGCGAGGTAAGAAAACAGCAAACTCTTCAGGTAATTTATAGTAAACAAATCGTTTGTCTACACTGTAAGACATTTCAAGCTAGTTTAACTTACAAATACAAGTTCCCCTGCTGCCTTGAAAATGCAAGTGAAGTCTATGGAAAGACGCTTTGTTTCAACTTAATTCATGTAGTTGAGTTAACTACAATTTTATAGTTGCCTTAACATTGCAAGCCAAGTTCTGATTGATGATTAACTTTTGAGACCTTGTTATTTTAACTCAGTATTTCAAATTAAATCAAATAATTATTGTATTTTGAAAATAAAAGTTATGGCCCTCACCAGTTCAAATGGACTTGTATTTTAGATTAAATTAAATGAGGCACATTGATATTACTTGCCATCATAACTTTGGATCATTTCAATTTCTAATTTGTTTCAACTCTGCTGTGCAAGTAATTTCAATGATCATTTTCAGCAAGTTATCCCAAAATCCACAAGGAATTATTACACATCTTCCAATCTCCGGGTCCCACCCCCACAGTCCCACCTTTTTGTCCCTTTAATTTTTTTTACTGATAACTTAAAAAACCGAGTTCAATGAACTTTTACAGACCTGGCAAAAGTCAACATAATTAATTCTTATAAGTTTCAAATTTGAATATTCCCTAACTTTACAAAGGCTCTTTCAATTAAAGTAAAGAAGTAAGTGGACAGAGCTAAATGTGGCTGCCATGTTTTACAGTGTAGCACTTTTATGGAGATGGTGGCGTAGAACTTTAAAAAATATAGATTTCTCAACAACTATTTACTTTACTTTTTAGCCACATGTTTTTTTCTTTGTGTAGTCAGCCTTCTTCCCTCTTCTTCTCAACTGTCCAGATGTAGCATCCTAAAGGAAATGTCCCTCATATTTGTTCAATGCCTTCCCATCAAAGGCCGTTCAAAAAAACCCTGTCTCTTTATGTATCTCATCCTGAGCCCACTGACCGTCGGAGACCTGTGCAACACCACCGAGTTGCATCTGGGCTATGTGATACTCTCCAAACAGAGCCCTGCCTGTGTACCCTGACCTTTTCTTTGATCTGTGGTTCCAGACAGTCAAACGCTATTATAAATAAAGATCACAAACAGGTCATGGCTTTCATCCCTCTAAAGTTCAGGGTACAAAAGAGGCGCTTTAGTGGCTAACAGCACTGGCACTTGTTTGGTGGATCTTTTACACGTTCTCCCACCACAAGGTAATAAAATTGAGGCTTGTTGGCTGCATACTAATGACCCTGAAATACACGTCCACCAGTAGTTCTCACCTCGGTCCACTGAAGTACAATCTGTTAGATTATACTACATGTGGCAACAGTGCAAAAAAATAAATCAAAAAATCAAAATCTAAACCAGGTTCGGGTCTTTTGCTCGCCATTTGGCAGGTTTCCTATCCTAGTAGGTGGTTAATTGCAGTTAAATGCATTGTTATCAGCCCCTGATTAGATGGTTAGCGTGAAAGCAGCAGGGGTCTGGTTCTCGAGATAGAATGAGAATCACTTGGTTCACATAATTACAGTGGTCACTATAAAAATGCTGTTTGAGATGGCTCTACAGACACACACATTACAGAACATTAGCAGGTGTGGGCTATTTGGCTAACACAAGTATCTCATCTTCTCTTCCCTCTCCAGATCATAAAGGACCAGAAGCTGTTGATTATCGTTGGCGGGATGCTGCTAATCGACTTATGCATCCTCATCTGCTGGCAGATTGTGGACCCGCTCAGGAGGACGGTGGAAGAGTACAGCTTGGAGGTCAGTGTGCATTTGATGTTTTTCCCATCTTGCTTAAACTTGCGCTCATTATGGCATTGTTTATGTTGATGAAACTTGGCTTGATTCAGCTGGGAGAATCCTGGTGACACAGATTCTTGCTGAAAAAAATGCCTGTGTGTTTAGGCAAAGGAAATTTCTGCCATAGGCTGTAGCGCGAGCGTCTTTGTGGTGCTTGTTATTTTTGGGTCAGAGTGTGAGCCTTTGCTGCCTCCTGTGCTCGTCCCGTGGCCGGACACTTGCCAGCTTGGATGGGAGACATTGGCAAGGCCCACTGGAAAAGAGGCACTTGGCATGACTCTCTCTTTGCTGGAGAGGTGGCGTGGCGTGGAGTAGAAATTAACTCTGCTGTGCTATGACTGGTAAGAGTAGAATGAGATTCTCAGTAACAGAGATTGATACAGGATTAGTCCAGCTTTTAGCCAAATTGGCTCAAACGAACATACCATAGCTTTGGCATTAGAGCTTGATGGAGTGTGAAGTGTGTTTTCAGTTAAGCATGACATATTAGCACATAACTCTGTGGTGGAGGGTAGTCCAACATGTGAATTAGCAAGACACAACTGCATATTTTGTTTACTCGTTTAGCTGAAGTGTGCTTTATTTAGTCCCTTTTTTTCCCACTTTTTTCCATGTTTCTGTACAATAAAACATTATGCAGCATGGCTCAGTTATCTTTCTGTGCAGCTTAACACTGGTGTGTCCTGCAGGGTGCTTAAAGACAGTGGGTTAAATACTTGAGTCAGAACGATTTTGAGCTGCATATATTTAAAGAACATTGTCAAGGTCTTTGGTTGGTCTCTTTTTAAGAACATCAACTCGTGCTGTGAAATAAATGGTTAATAGTTAAACCGGTTTAACCTCTGAGGTTGGGGGACATCTTGATCTATTAAGTTTCTACATAAAGAGACAAACTTGCATTAAGCTAAGGAAAACTAAGCCATTGGTTATAGAGCTGGTGCAGTGAGGGGCAGTTGGGACCAGTGTCTGCAGATATTAAAAGCTGTTAATGAAGCTTGTTCAGTTTGAATTTATCAAAGTGCATGTATTCACTGTGTAACATAAAGAGCTGGTCAGGTAGGAAAGGTTCAAGAGAGGGTACATAATATGTCTTATTCAGGCAACTGGGAGTTTGTTTGTTTTTTTGTTTTCGTTTTTGCCTCAATTGGATATGTCTATTTCACTGGGTATGTTGAACTAATAACAACATTATTAAAAAAAAATCCCGTAGATACTTATTTTTCTCCTTTAATGCACTGACAAATGACTCAGTGCAACAGAAGAAATTATGTTTACTCTGCGATTGCTGTAAACAGCTGACAAGCATGAGCAATTATTACACTGCAACTCATATTAAATCATCTGTCTTTAAAGACCACAGACCATGGATACTACTAAGTGGAGTCTTTCCCTAATGAGTTGTCTTTCAAGTCCCCTAGACTACTGTATGTAGGCCACGAGACAGCTAACTGCCTCCCAGGAGCCCAGAGTCCTCAGACATGGACGGCGTTAGTTGGATCCTCATTGACCCTCCTGTTAACAGAGGTTATCAGAAGGTCGGCGCAGTAAAAGGCAAGGTCTATTGGAGGATTTTTATTGAGACTTTTGATCGTGATGAATGGATTTTCTTGTTGTTTGCTTGCACGTTGCCAAGGTCCTGCGGGGGAAGGAAGGGTGCCTGATGCAGTCTAGCACCCAGTTTTGACTTTTTTGTATCTTCAATTGCATGAAAATCTTTTGAATTGATAAATAGTGCTTATCTAAGAGTAGCAGGTCAGTTTTTCTGAGTTCTTCTTCTCTTAGTCCTTGATGAAAAGATTCCTGTGGGAGATCTCTGAGGAAGAAATCTATGATATATTGCCAGCCTTATTTACATTCCTGTGCTCCTTCTGTGTACTGTGAAGGTATGCTTACCACATTTGTACAACTCTAGACAAAGCCGTATTTCCTTTGTGATGATAGCCACTTATATATTTAAGCCTGCCTAAAGGGTGAAGCAAAGCCTTGCTTAACATATTCATTTGTGAATGTTGTCAGTGTGTGCAGTCGGGTCCTCTTGGAGTATTCTCAGACTCTAAGCCCCTGGCCATGGGAGTGTTGTGAATATATAAAGCACTCAGTGTGGGAGTCTGCATTCCCTCTGGGGTCGTGGATCTGCATGCCTGGGCGGAGGCATAGGCTCCACATGCCTGCCCATCCTGCCAGATTTCCAGCACCAGCAGCAGCAGACCCTTGGGGGCTCAGCTGGGGGAGAGACAGCCTGGAGCTCCTCTGCGCTCAGGGCCTGCAGACCTGTCAGGTGGGACCAGAAACCAGAAGGCAACCCAAATACCCAGAAAGGCGGGGGGGTGAGGAAGAGAGGGAGGCTAGGGAAACATGTTAATGCATTGCAGTGTAGTCAAACACTGTAATAAACAATATGGGGGATTTCATATAAAAACAAACAAATACAGCATATTACCACTTTAGCTACAGACTTAGGCTCTGTTCAGTGTGGCATAAGTGTTACCAGTGGACTTTACTGATGACTGTGTTGTGTTGTGATGAAGAGGCCCATGCAGTGGATGTCTTTGGAGGCAGTCTCCATTTTTTTGGCAGCTGACAGCAAAAGGTAAAAACAAAATCCTCAGTCAATAATCATACAACTTGCACCCCGTTGAGCAAATAAACACAGCAGCGCCAAAACCACAATGAGGGCAATGCCACTTACCTCTCCCATGGACTACAACAATGAAAGGGGGGAGGTAAGGCAGGAGACACCTCTTTACAGGAGGGGTACTCCCACAGGTGAACGTAGGGGTGCAGTATCCGAGTATCAAATATTCCACATATTCAGTATGGAGGCCTCAGCATATCAGGCAATAACAGCAGAACAAGTCTTGTCAATATTACAAATGACCATCTGAGTTTTCTACACATACTACTGCTGTATAATTAACCCTGTTACATAAGTACTGCATTAAATAACAAAACCACCCAATTTTGTTCAATACAGCTGCTTTGTAAGCATAACTGGTGCAGCGATGTATTATGATTCTGCAAAGCGATGCAACAAATGAGGCAAATTGGACTGACTGGGTCATATTTAATTTCTTCCTGGTGCCTATAGCTTCTCTCAACTGTGTTTTTTTTTTTAAATCTGAAACCTGCTTGATGGCATAGGGAATGGGACCATGGTGGATGGTCTCCATACAGCTCAGGAGCCAGTGAGACTAGCTCTGACTGACTAGCAGTAATTGGCTCAAGGAGAAGGACCATTAGTTGTCCAGTTTCCTGTGAGCTATCACATCATGCTAGGCCAACAATCCCCTGCGACTTTTCTCTGTCTGTTCACTTTTTTTCTTATTGTCTCCCTCTCTGTGTATTTGTCAGAATCTCCCCTACTCGCATTTCCCCACTGTGGAGAATTGGGAGTTGACCTTGGGTTCACAAAGCTGTATCTACCTGCTGTGCCTCAGGGTATGCAGTATGACAAAACAGTGTTACTGAACTGCCACAGTGCCAGCTAGTCCACCACATTTGGTGTTTGAACCATCCCACAGGAGACTTTCCTTATTGACTCAGAACCAACACGGGTGCTTGTACATTATCTACAAGAATGAGACACTCAGGAATTAACATCAGCAACAGCCTGTGTGTGAGTGGTCACACACAAGAGCATTTCTACATACTGGAAGTTGACTAGTGCCTCTGGTTGAGATTTTGGGTGAAATGGTCTTGTTCAAAACATACACCCAAGCAACATGGACAAAGTCAATCCTGCAGGGGTAATCCCACTGCTATGAATCCAGCAAGCTAAGCTTAATGAGCTACCATTAGCAAAACTAGGACATTCCCTTTTGCATCCTTTATTAGCATTAATAAGAAGATGAAACTGAAGAGGCTGACAATAGATCCTTGTGGAATGCTTCATAAAACATGGCTGATTTAATACCCTCCCAAATAAAAGTAAAGAAGGGCCAGAGATCATGTGGGGAGTTAAGTCTTTGAGTATCTCAAATGAGAGGAGAGTGACCCCTGAGTCTTATTTTATGGCTGCACTTCAAGCCTGCAGTTTTAATTACAGTATGCAGATGATGTGCCTTCATCAGAAATGACTTGTGACCTTGACATTGTCCCCAACCCCTTTAAACCAAGCCTGGCCTCTGATCCATTTTTCAGTATGTACTGTACATAACACATGACCTAATATACTGAATTAAAGGGAAATGTTGATGAAATTTCAGGTTAATTGGCCAAAATGATAATTACTGGTCTCCCTCTGACCTCTAAATCATAGCAACACAGGGAATATTCTGCATAGCAGCGCATTTCTCTCCCAGACGCCTTGATAAAATCAGGAATCACTCCGGCTTCGACAGGAACTTCCTGGGAATGCTGATGGAGATGCTGGGCTGCAGTGAGCAATTAAATCCATTTTGTGGCTCATTAATAATTGAGCATTTGTTAATGGCTTGGTTGTTTCAGCAGCGGTGCTGCTGGCTGCTGTCAGATTAAGCCCTGCAGACGTGACACATGTTGTAGTGTCAATGTACACACGTGTGGAATGTGCCCACTCATGCATGGATGTGTTTTTGTACATATGCCTGTGTTTACGTAAGCATCAATGTCCTCTCTTGTGGTCCTCGGCATTGTCTTCTGCATAATGAAGGACAAACTGTCGAGAAGGGGTGATTAGCATTCTGGTGGATCCTGCCGCAGACCCCCTCTACTCTAGTCTCTCCTCTTGTCTCCTCTTTCTTCCCCTCCCTCCTCTGTCGTTTTTCCCAGCTTGGAAGCTGCTGCAAGCATCGGCGGGCAGGCAGGCTGCAAAAGAATATTGCAGTGTGGCATCACCATGGCAACGGCCATGGTTCCTGACATCCATAACGCAGAGAGCAGCACTGTTGATTCATGAGACAAAAATAACAGGTTGAGGCTTCCACTTCAGCATGGCGACACATGCTTAGAAAATGTTAAACATCGATACAGAAACACATGCGCTGGGGTCTGATCAATGATCAGAAGAAGTGTGCACATACACACACATTTTATTCCAGAAGTTTAGGAGCTCCCACAGAGCTTTGCCTCTGCCTCCCTGCCTCTGCTGCCCCCACCTGTATGCAGTTAGACAAGGAGAGAGAGGGAAAGGGAGGGGGAGTGGGAGTTTTATCCCACTGCTTTGACAATGCACTCATCTGTTCCCAATATCATGTCATTGTAGCACCAAGCCAGAGTATGACTCACTACGAGCATTTATTGTGGAATTATTCCCTTTTTATGCAATGAGGAGATGATTAGTTTGAATGCCTTTATTATCAGGAGTGGAGATAGACAGAGGGACTTCAGAGGACGAGAGATGCAGTACTATGAGATCTCCATTACTTGGCTTTAATGTAAATGTTGTTGTCATATAAGGGGCAGCTGGGTTTTTTAAAAAAAAAAACATATGCTAATAAAATACATCATCTTAAGTGGTTGGATTATTGAGATAAAGTAACCATTTCTCCTGCTAAAAGATTGTAAAACACCATCTGTTCTTATAATATTTACATACATTATTTTGTATATTGGAGAAAACCCATTGTTGTCGACACACTTTGTGAATAGAGCAAAAGTAATTTCAAACAACAGGCAATGCTGTAGGCAACAGATGATAAAGCCAGTTTTTGCATCTGCTGTAATTTCTATTAATAATCACATCAGACCAATTTGACAGCAGACACCTGTTATCAGCGTGACTCCAGTTTTTAGTGTCATTATGTACAATAGTCCTGGCAGTTTGTGCTGACTGTTTGTAGTGCTACTCCCTGCCACCTGTCGTGTTGAATCTTTCCACTTTTCACTCCTGACATCATTTGTCTTCATTACTTAGCTTCATTACATATCTGTGTTAATGTGGCATGTTCCATTATTGACTCCCTATGTGATTTCAAACCATCTTTTGAGCTTGAAAATGGATTGATTGATGTATTAATGATGTATTATTTTTGATCCATGAAGTAAAACAAACTTTTCCCTTCACGTGTCTGATATGTTCACCTTACTTTTCTCACTTATGGTGGTTACAGTCCTTTCTCAGACTCTCTGCACTGCTCTCAGGTGTAAGTGTTTCCTCACATTCAGTCCCTTCTCTTTTATGTAATGTTCTTTCTTTTCTTTACCATGTCTATTTGCTGACTGCCTCGATCTCCTGCTCTCCACCTTTGTCATCTTATACCTCTGTGACACATTTCTCTGTCACAATCATGTTGCCAGGTTCTTCTCTACTGACACATCTCCTCTGACTCCATATACCTCCCCGTCCAGTGTCTACCCCTCTTCTGCTTTTCCTCATTTGGCCAGTGTCTACCTCACGGGAGTGCGCCAAAAAAAGAATCAAAAAACAAGTTTGTAACGACAGCACCAGCAGATGAATCAGGCAGTGAAACATTTCTTTTCATCCTTTTTCTTTCCTCTCTCTTCTCATCTCTTTTCATACTAGTGTTTCTCCTCCTCACACCCTGATTTTTTTTTTTTTTCAATTCACCATGCTCAGTTTTCCAATTCCACCTCTTCAAAGGGAGGGATCGACATCTGGCCCCAATTCCAGCCAGGATTTGGTGACGATAGGGCAAGTTGGGGAAAGTGTGGCCAGAGGGAGAGAGACATGTGCCAGCAAAGTTCATAGAGCCACACATATGACGAGGGTCGCCAACAATGTGTGTGTGTGGCTCCTGTGGGATTGCATGTAGGCCGAGGTTAGCCAGGCTGTATGTATATCGAGATGTTAAAAATTGTATAAAAAGTACCATACGGGCATTTTAAAATATAATAGCACTTCTACCACACTTTTTATGTACTTTACATCACTTCTGATTTGCTTTACATACCAGAGTTTTTAGATTGACAAAAGTATTTTTTCCGCAGTCTTTTCTGCTGTGTAGGCAGCTGCTGGCAGTTCATTAAAAAAACAAAAAAAAACAGCTTTGATGTTCATTCATCAGGGAATTGTTGCCTAGACTAAACAGCAGCATTTTCAATATGTGAAGACAAAGAGCATGCTTGTGCTCCTTCAGCTGATCACTACAATTCACAGCTTATTCTTCAGTCTCACTTCTTAGTGTAGCTCACAGTCACCTAAATGAGGACTTGAATGCACCAATATTGAAGAAGGTTGTGTAATTGCAATAAAAAACCATAGTCTGCATTGGTGCGTATGATTGTGTCCCTCATACACTCTGGCATATAGGTAATGAGGACTCTGAATGTTGCTCTGAATCTGCTGTACACCAATCACAAATTGTGGCTTTAACAAAAATATATAAATAAATACCGTATTTTCTGGACTATAAGCCACTACTTTTTCCGTTTAACCCTGCGGCTTAAACACCGGTGTGACTCAGCATCGGCGGCATGAAGCTCGTTAGCTTTTTACAAGCTAGCAAGCTCCGTGCCGCCGATACATTTAGCCTCGTCACATCAGACCCGGTCGGAGTGGACCACATGAAACTGTTTGAATAAAATCAATAGCGGCTTATAGACAGGTGTGCTCAATAGTCCGGAAAATACGGTACATAGGTGACATGTTGTTTATTGTGCTGGATTACCTGTTCAAAACAACTGCAAATACTTTACAATCCACTCAAATGCACTGAGAAACCACAAAGTACTACCACGGCATGATCCAGCTGCAGTGGATTATCCTTCTTTTGTGGTGAAAAAGCATCAGTTATAACCTTTTTTACAGACAGTATCTCTCAAAAAAAATCATCACCTGCTTCTATTTTTTTCTGTAGCAGAAAAATCAGAGAAATATATTTTATTTGTAACTAAAAATGCATAAACATAATCCCCATATGATCCTTTTAATGCAGCACTTGTGCATCCACATACACACTCACTGCCCACCACAGTGTTGCTCCTTCTTCCTCACCACTGCAGTCCCAGTCAACTGTTGATTGCATGAATGCCATCTCAAGGACACTGTGCTCTTGTTTCACTATCAACAAGCTCTGCGAAGGCGAGGGGAAAGGAGATTCCTGTTTACATTTCATTTAATCCAGCCGGCTTTCGAGTCTCAAAATAGTATTCTTTGGGAAAACATAGATGGTATTTTTTTTTTTTTTTTTTTTTTAGAAATATGCACAGAAATGAATTCACTCCAGTCTCTTACTTTCTATTTTGGATTATACAGAGATTTATCCAGGAGTAATCATACTCACAACGACAGAGACAAAGATGTATTATCGCAAGTGCTGAGAATCATAAAGTATTTATTCAGTTGAATGAAGAACAATGTCATCTGCAGCATTATCCATACAGCACCAACAGTGGGCTCTGAGTCTCCTTTGTTAGTGTTAAGTAAAGCACTGGCTGAGATCAATGCCTTTTCAAAGTAAACTGGGTCATTAAGGGATAACCACCACCCACCTAGGCCTCTTCTGATCGACCACCTCTGGAGGGAAGGAGGAAGGGAGGCAGAGAACAAAAGGGATGGGCACATAGACCCCACACATCCTTGGTGATTTGTATGGCTGCGTGAGTGTCTAAGAAGCTGCCTAAGGATGGTTTTACATTGTTCCTGCATCTGCTTCATTATTAGACTGTATCAAGTTCTGCTGTTGTAGTAAGTTTAGCACACATTGCTCTGCTGTCATGCCGACATCAACAGTACAACATCAGGCGACACTGTACATTTTTTGTGGGGCCCAGAACACTATAGTGCCTTTGACATTGTCCTGTTATTTTAAGGTTCTCCAAGGTTTCCTAGGTAAGTATGTCACAGGTTTTGCCTCGGGGGGATCCCCATTTCTGTTTATAGCTTCAGCGGTTTTTACATGTCCCAGCTAGCAGCCGCAACTTGTCTCCAGCTGGACAGGACAAAAAGTCCAACCTACATAATGAGTGCTGCATTAGGAAGTGGTGAAAGTCGAAGCTGGATTTGTTCATATACATATACTGTATGTTGAAATCAGCTTTTTCTTGAGCATTATGAACTATATTAGAAAACAAATTAGAGGAAGTTACAGTGCAGTGCATAGGGTACATTAAATATTTGCAGTAATCAGTTACAGCTAGTGAGGAAGAAACAGTAATTACATTACAGGTAATTGTCAAAATGTTAAGGGGTTGCATCTGAATAGTAACAATGAATGTAGCTAATATAAACATCCTTAGTTTTTTACTGAAGTCCTGCCACAGGCATCTTAAGATAACAGGACAAACATAGTTTTGAACATGAGTCACCAACTGAGACAATTTAAAAGCTTCTACAGAAGAATCATTCAGCTTATCCTACACATGCACTTTGTGTTATCTCAAATAAGTCAATACAAATACTTAAAATTATATTGCTGGTGGTCAAGAGTATGGGAGGCATTTTTATTGCCACATCAAATATCTATCAGTGAGTGATTGGATGAACGTGGGTAAACATCAGTGCAGTTTTGCCCCCAGTGCATCTAGATTTCAAGTTTGATTTAGTTGCTCTTATCATGTAGTTCACAGTTTCCCCTCAGCAACGCCTGGACAACATTTATTAAAGCAGTGAAGCTGGTCAAAAGTTTGAAAGCATTTTCATGTTTTGTTTCATTTTGTTTCGCTCTCTGCCTCCGTCTATTTTGGGAGGGGAAGGTGAGGGGAACCTGGATATCGAGCCAAGTCAACAGAGGTTTTCAGTTTACACAGGATTTCATCATTTTCGTGAAGAATATTTGCCCGGTATGTTTTTTTTTTTCTCTCTCTCTCGTTGTGGCAATGCGCTGGTATTTGTCTTGTGTGGGACAACAGTGTACGATATGTGTAAGCTGACAGCGTTATCAGTGAATCATGCGGGAAAGCACTCGGAGGACTGCTTCAGAGGTGCAGTATTTGTTGACACTCTAGCTGGTAAATTGGACATGTGGTTGTGCATGACTGAGCCTGTTCAAGTGAATCTGTTGAAAATGGAATTGGGTGGCAGCATTTGCCTCCTTTTACTTTCTCTCCATCTCTGTCATTTTTCACTCTCACTGCTCTCACCTCCCCATGAATCTGCCTCTCTGTCTTTCTTATTAACAAAAATGAACGCGAACACACTAAATTACCCCAGACCTCCACCATCACCCACACCTCTCCTTTGCTCTCCTCTCACTTTTTTTTTTTTTGCCCGGCCCTTTTTTCCTGCTCCTCTCTTCCTGCTCCCCCGGACTGCAGTTGCTAGGCAACAGCTGATTGAGCATGAGGGGTATGCAATTGACCAATTAGAAGTCTTTCAAATGAAAAGTGGTGTCAAGAGTTCCACACTTACAGCTGAGGCTTTGACCGGTGCAGTGTGGACAGCGGATACTGTACTGTGGGTACATGTGATTCTGGATGTAATGTGAGCGCACAGCACATGGACGTGTTTCCACTTTTTTCCTCGTGCTCTTCAAAATTGTCTTTTGATATTAGGTGTAATTCACGTATCAGGATTTCTGTGTGCCTCTGAATGTTGCTGTTCAAGTGATTGTGCATGTGTTTTGAAGCTTTATCTGTAACAATATCTGATGTTGTTACTGTGATGAAACTTAAACACGCATAAACACTTAGCTATTCTATCCAGCTTTCGTTCCCTCCTGAAATTTCTATCAATAATTTGCAGCGTATCTCTCGCTCTCTTCTCTGCTTCCCTCTTTTCTTTGCCTTCTGCTCCTTCTCACATTTCTTCCATCCATTCATTTGGTCTCTTTCCCTCCTTCCTGCCTCTCTCTTTCTGTCTCTCTTTCATACCAGAGACACCCTCTATCAGTGACCAGACACATCCATCAATGTTTCCTCCTCTGCTCATCCACAGCCCTGAGGTTTCCATTATGGCTCAGCAGCTGACACACACACACACACACACACACACGCACAGCCACAGACACACACACACACACACATACACTAACAGTTTAGGGAAAGGCAGCTCTATCTCATCTAGCCTAGGGCGCAGACATGATTAGTTATAAACTCCAGATAGTGATGCAGCTCTTGATAATAGCAGTGACTGCATGTGTTGGTGATGATGATAAAGAGGAAGATGATGGCGTTCCCAGAAGCAGTGAGATGATGATGAGGCGCACTTAGACAGAAATGTTTCTCACAGTTGTTGAGCCCCTCCGTTTGACCACCACAAAGCTTGTTATTATTCAGTTTGTCTTGATAAGCACGTGTGAATCTGAGTGTAGTCAGCAACAATTGACCCTGAGCTGCCACTCATGCAACTAAACAAACAGCTAATTCTGTGCAAGAGGGTTATTCTGAACAAACTTGTTCATCTGGGATTTGTTTGTGTTTGTATTTTATTATTTTTTTAAGATCTACTCTTAAGCATTTAGACCAATTACTAAAAGTATTGGTTAACTAAGAAATTAAGAAAGTTAGTTTGATTTTTCATTGTTTAGGCCTTTTTTTATGAGGAGTAAATATTAACTCCTGTAAAATGTTTGGCATTGAGGCACCGAACAATAATATTCACCAACATGCTTTGGGCTTTAATAACCAGTACAATTTACTGTAATACCTGCTTTGGACCACAAACAGTATAGAAAACAAGATTAACATAGTCGTGGTAACATCACCCATTGGTTTGTGGACTAACATTTTAAAACCTGTAATTTAGCATTTGCCACCATGTTTGGATTAGAGGATGAAACTGGGAAGCAAAAAGGGAGCGGGTCTAACTGAACATGAGACCAGGTCAGTCCATCTAGCTCCAAACACACCGATCTTCAAGAAATCCTCCATTAAAAAACAATAATAATCTCATAAGTGAAAAGTATTTACTTTGTCAAATACATTATTCTTTGAAAATCAACTTACAGTAGCCAGATACTAAAATCTTTATTACTGCTAATCTGTAGTTGTTCTGTAGATGGTATATGACCAGGACACAAAGACCAACCAACAGAACTCGCTACTTCTGGGTCATGTGACCTTTGCAGGCTTACCACCCAGCACATGGCTAAGCTGAACACACTGCTGTCAGGATTTAAACCAGGGAGAAGATTGCTTTTTATTATTATTATTGTTATTTTGCAGCATCCAGGAGCCTCAATCAATGTGTTACCTTGGCTGACTTTAGTCTGTGCTCACTTGAAACCAATTTCTGCCTTTAACAAAAAACAAATATATTCACATAGGGCTCATTGTGTTACCTCACTAAGTTTGAGATAACCCACAGTGAGGACACTGTAACACAATTACATCTAACTGTTGAGGATGCTAAATATTTAAATTTAAAATTGTCAATACACCTCTGACGAGCCCCACTGTTGTTGTGCCTGTAATCTAAGTTAGCGAGACTGTGCTGTAAACTGCAAACCACAGAAATGGACTCATTAATAAATTATCAGCTGTGTGTGAGATGAGAACTATGTTATTGCAAGATCTGGTGGAGATGATTTTTTTTTTTTCCGCTCTCGTTGCTAATTACTTTTCATGTGAAACCACAAACTGTTACACGCACTCACGCTGCACCGACACTGCGCAGCCTCTGCAGAGCTGTGTTCGCCTCAAGGACAAGGAGGCACCGCGGAGAGACTCTGGTGCCTCAGTGACACAGAGCAAGGGGAGGGGTCAATTAGAGAAAGGTTAATCACTGAT
The DNA here is from genome assembly GCA_900323345.1 of Pseudochromis fuscus. Classification (NCBI taxonomy): domain Eukaryota; kingdom Metazoa; phylum Chordata; class Actinopteri; family Pseudochromidae; genus Pseudochromis; species Pseudochromis fuscus. The sequence continues at coordinate 3,552 of OOFC01001352.1, read as the reverse complement.
CCCACATTGTCACACACACACACACACACACACACACACACACACACACACACACACGCTCAGCACACATACCAGTGCTCCTAGGAGTCAGGTATAGGAGACAACCAAGGTCAGCCAGTGATGGGAGATGAGAGCTCTTCGCCACTGCTTGAACAAAGTACTGGTGCTGCCTCAGCACTATAAGCCCAGGAATACAAATACATTCAGCTAAGTGGGAGAGTTCTTTTACACAAGACCTTGAGCCTTGGGCACACTATAGACTTTACACTAACAGTATAGAGGAGTGAAGATAGCAGGACAGGGACAGGGTGACAGGGGTCTCAAGGAGAGTCAAGGGAAACGCAGAGATGTGAGAAAGAAGCGTGCAAGATGGAGGAAGAGGCTAGAGAGAGAGGGAGATAGGATGAACAGCTACAGGGAGAGTGAAGCAGCCAAAACAGGAAAGAGCTGCCAGCATGCCAGCTATGAGACAGAGATGTTAGAGGAGATGAATTTGAAGATATGTGATGAGAGACAGAGTGAGAGAGCGAAGTTGAGAATAAGGGGTGTCATTGCTACTTATCATCACACTACCGAGGGTGACATTGATTATCACTTGCCAGCGGCAGGGAGCCTTTGAGCCAGTCGACGAGAAGGTCAGATAATTAAACCCAATGCCGCTGCAGCGACCTGGCACCATGCCCATCCTGCTACTGCATGTAACTCATTGGAGTTTGATTTAACAAACTGGTGTTTTGTATGTGTTTACTGGTATTAGGGTTTGAAGTATATGGAGATGATAGCAGTAAATGAGCATACACAATAATGTAGAAAGTGACTAACACAATTGATGAATAATTGAATTTGCACGTTATGGTGGTATTGCTAATATATTTGATGATTGATATCAGTAAGAATAAATAAATAAAAATACAGACTGTGTGTACAGTTTATATAGCAGCTGTTGCCGTCATTTTAATTTCAGCTGTCACTACAGGTTGTGATGCTCTTGCTTTTTGGTTTGTCAGACCACTGAGGGATGCCTGACTCATGTCCACAGTCCTCCAGAGACACAGTTTTCCTGTGCAGGTTTACGGTTTCACTCGGTTGTCATGGGATATACGTAGTAAATAATCTGCTCTTCTCTCATCCGTCTGCGAGGTGATGTTGTGACAGCTGTGCACTGGACTATCTGAGTGATGTATTTGGCGTTTGTGTGCATGTGAATTTCACATCAGTTTTGACTGTATTTTCCTCCCCTCCCAACCTGTAATTTTGTTCCCTCTCATTTCCGAAGTCGACTCATTAAAGAGCCCACAGGAGTTTTTTTGGCGTTGTGAATGGAGCACGGAGAGATTGGATTTGACCCCTGTACATTTTCCATTTACTTTGATCTTAGTGTGCATGTTTTTTTGGTCTTTTTTTTTTACACCCAACTTGCACACATTTAGCCGTCAGCTTTGCAGTTAAAGCATTATTATTGCTTCAGGCATTATTAATAATGCACTTTAAATAAAAAGAAGTGTTGGTGATGGGAACAAAACATTCAGAGGGGAAATGGTTGCAATTAATGATTGCACTGGTACCTACTCGCTTGGCCTCTGATCGTTCAGGATTGGCCCCCCTCAGTTGCATTTACATTGCCGAGGATCATCCTTCCTCCGTGTAGCTGGCCGTCATTCGAATTTTCTCATTGGCGACTGATGATAGAAAGGTTTGCACCTTGTCCTGAGTCCATGGGGCAGGATTTCTAACAGATGGCATTTCTCTTCTTGTTGTTATTTCAAACATGTCTGCACGGTTTGCCGAAGATTTAAAAATGCCTGCGTGTT
>OOFC01001351.1:32430-45915 GCA_900323345.1 Pseudochromis fuscus | reverse complement strand
CACACACACACACACACACACACACACACACACACACACACACACACACACACACACACACACACCTCAGCCTCGCCCCCTTCAGTCCAAAGCTAATCCCTCTGCATTAGGTCTGATCCTTTAGTTTTTACATGTGCACTTTATAGTTTTGAATGTAAATTACATAATAACACAAATGGAAACCAATTGAATAAATTTAACAAATCCCAGTTATGAATACATGCAAAAGTAACACCACAGAAGCTACATTTTAACAGACTTCACTGTGATATATTTTCATTCACAAAACTTGTTTGTGTTGTTGTACAGTTTTGCCATTATCTCCATACTATTTATATTTTTTACTGATGCTGATAGTAATTATTGCTGCTATGCCTTCAGTGTTTGTTGTCTTGTGGAGTTATCTGTGTCTTGATGTAGCTGCAATAACAAACCACTTTCCTGTAAGGACCAATAATATTCTATCAAATCATGATTTTTGAAACTTCCGCCAATCCTCACCGCCATTAAAAATGACATGAATACAATTTTAACATTGTATTAAAGTTTACTTTTAAGTATAGTGTTGATTCTTTTCAGACATATACTTGGTCCAAGGTGCAAGAAAATGTTTTACTTCTAGAAGAGCTTTAAATCCTTCTCTTAACGTCTCCAATTAGAAAGTGATGAATAATCTGTCAGAGCAGACAATCATTGCCGTTGACACAGGTAATTACACAGCCTGGACATTGCTAACAAGCTGCATGATAAGCGAATGGTTCAGTGCTTATAGCTGCAGGATTGATGGTGATGGTAAAGAACAAGTCAACGTTACAACAAAGTAATAATGCTCCAATATTCAAGGATAATTTAAAAATACTGGGGATTTTCTACCTTACTGTCTGGCTCTCTTTCACAGGCAGTTAAACAGCAGTCCAATTGTGTATGAAATAGCTCTGGCAAACATAGCTGTAGAGCTGGCAGTGAGAGCATGGATCAGGGACTAATCATTCAGAATATTGCAACATGATCTCAAGCTTAACACACGACAATATCTCACATCTGTCCTGATCTCTGTGGGATGTTTTTAATGCTGCTATCATGCTTTTGTTTCATAAAATATGGGCGCATGGCCAGGTGTTGCTCATGCTGAAATCATGGGTATCTGCAAATCCAATCCAGTATTTGTTTTTGTTGAAATCTTCCTTTAGTTCATAGCTACCGAGCATACCGAGGATTTCATCCAAACACAGGAAGTAGATTTAAAACTATAACAAAACATAGAAAGAAACTACACTGAGATGAATGCAGGATAAAAAGATGATGCCAACCTGAAGAGACATGAAACTACTACAAAGAAACAAGTAGATTCCTTAAAAAAAATTGCATAGACCTGCAATGGATAATATAGCCTTTTTATTTACATTTGACTTAATTTGAGGAAAATGCTTTTCTGTGCTTGTCAGATTATGGCTAGATCATCTGTAGTAAGCACACACTTTCAGCACAGTGTGTGGGTTTGCATAATGTGACAATATTGCATTAACAAGAAGTTTTAACAAGTCTCCCGGCAACCAATAAAATGTTATAAGGGCAAGGCATTTCATAAAATTGGACAACAGTGAATTGAGTGTGCTCTGCACGGAGGCTGGTAGGAGTTGTAGGGAGATATGCAAATGATTTGCAAAAACTTTCAAATCAGATGCAGAGCTGAGTGAATTCAACTGGAAAACTTCACTTATTTAGAAAATTACAACACGGGCAACGGATCTGGATTTTAAAATAAGAAGGAAGTAATTTGCAGCATTTACTGTAAAACAATAGTGTTTTTATTAATGGTATTATACTGGTTAGTGATTTCATTAATGCTCTGCTTAAATATTTTGGGATTAGATGGTCCCCTAAGAGAGTACAGTACAGTAATCGTGGAAAAAAAGCCAGTTACAAAGTCACTTGGTGGAAAATACAGTAAAGTCCAGCTAGAAAGCTTTTCACATATTATAAACAAGATGCTGCAACTGTTGTCATTTTGAATAATATATATATGCATTTATATACAATACTCTCTCTCAGTGGAGTGAACAAGGACCAGTTAAACTGCAATGATCTATGAGACTCTGGAACTTTGATAAAATACCCAAAGTACCTTACTTTCCTAAATAAATGTTTTCATTAATATCGACTTCTGTCCTCATTTTTATTTGTCTCACAGCAGCCATACAAGACACAGTGACTCCTATTAGGAGGAGATTAAAATGCTCTTTCAAAACAAATGAGAATAACAAAAAAAGCATGGCAGTTCTGTAAAACACAACTGTTCTTTCTATGATGAATAGCAGCATGCTGTGTATAGCTACCATACATATTACACCAAAATACAATAAGTGAGGTGTAGTCTAACCCACACTGGCTTCTGCAAGTATTTGAATCCCTTTACTTTTTGCTTATTTGTGTTGTAAATTGATATTTTGTCTCTATCTACAAGTTTTTTGCAAATGAATTGTTTATTAAAAACTTTTTAAATTGATTGATTTAATCAGTAATTTGTAGAATCCCTTTAACAGGAAATACAGCTTCAAGTCTTTTTGGGTAAATTGTGTGAGTGTGTTTTATGGGGAGTACCGTATTTTCTGCACAAGCTAGTGCATTCACAATACGGTACCGTAAGAACCGTAAATCAAACGCTACGGTAAATCAAACATTAGTGCCATCACAATATACACCCTCTGACTATGGTAGCTATAATTAACCTATATTGATCCATATATAAGGCGCATCGGATTATAAGGCGCACTGTCGGTTTTTGAGAAAATTAAAGGCTTTTAGGTGGACCTTATAGTACGGAAAATACGGTAAATACGGTGCTGGACCACTGAGGGAAGGTCTATTTGGTGAACAATGCCACTGCTCATCATTTACCATTCTTACCCTGAAACATCAAACACGCCGATGCAAGGACAAAATTAGTCAAAGAGGCTGATCAACAAATGATGAGCAGTGTCCAAAAGTCTCCAAGCAGACTGTCACATGTCTTTTACTCAAGAGTCTTCTTCTTCTTCTTCTTCTGTTGAGGCCTGACTGCTGAGATGGCCGTCCTTCTGGCAGGTTCCCTCCTCTCTGCAGGGCCCCTATTTGCTTGGTTACTCATCCCAGCCAGATGGCCAACTCTAGGAAGAGTCCTGGTGGTTTCAGGGAACACTCAAAGCTTTAATAATGTTTTGAAACACTTCCCTGATCTATGGCTCATCATCTCAGATGCCTACAGAGAGTTTCTTGGACTTCATGCCTTGTTTCTTTTGTCCTGCTATGTCACTGTGGTGAAAGAAATATTGGCAGCTTTCTTGAATTAACAAACTACTGTAAACTTAAGGACTCCCAGTGCCCAGAACAAGTTTAGTCCAACCCCTGATTCTCCTGCTGGTTGGGGACAGTGGCATCTGCAGCTGGTGCCCCATCACTGATATCACATCGTCAGGTCCTGTCAGCTCTTATCACACTGGCCCACCATCTCCTATCTTAATAGAGATCTGACTGTATGGCGCGGCTACGTGCTGACCCCCAGTGTGGCCTTCCCGCTTATCAGCCATCCACAAGCTCTCGCTCCTCCAACATCCGACAAGTTTGCCTGCCTTGCTTCCCAGCGGGGCCTTGGGAGCCATGTTGTTGTTGTTTTTGTTGCAGTCAGTTTCAACTTTGCGACAAGGAAACCTGGAAACAACAGAGGTAGGTCACGACGTACAAAGTGAGCACAGGGTGGGCAGGAAACGTCTATGTTACCACTGACACTTTAACTTTGGAATACAGTTACACAGTTATTTACTTTATTACACAGAGCTAAATGAGGAGATTGGTACTTTTCTTGTTGTTCTCATCTAACTGAGTTTGGTTAAATTTAAGCAGTCTAGGTAACAAGATGTGCAGCAAGTAATAATCAAATTCACACACTACCATATTTTCCAGACTATTGAGTGCACCTGTCTATAAGCCGCATTGAATTTATTCAAACAGTTTCATGTGGTCCACTCTGACCGGGTCTGATGTGACGATGCTAAGCTTGCTAGCTTGTAAAAAGCTAACGAGCTTCGTGCTGCCGATACATACCGGTGTTTAAGCTGCAGGGTTCAAAGCGTCGGAAAAAAGTAGCGGCGTATAGTCCGGAAAATACGGTAATTGCAGCAATAAAAAAAATCCATATGAAAGTGCAAATGGTGCAATTATACACATCCTATCTATAATACATGAGAGTTAACTCCACATGAAACAAGTAAGAGAAAAATGACTGACATATTTTTCCATTTTCCCCCATCTTCTGTTATCTCAGATAATAACAGCCTTGTCAGCAACAGAGCAGAAAGTTGCACTCGTCAAAATCGCGGCACCCAGGGAGCAAACCTGCCGGGTTCTGGGAGTCTCGGAGGCACGGCGTGATATAAAACTCAGGTAAGCGTAAAAAAGCAAGGTGAGTGAACGGTGCGTGGATCAGAAGGCCGCGGATCATCACTGGTAGGGGGCACCTGGTTGGTATAGTAATTAACCCTGCTGAGTGGTTGGCCTGGAAACTGCTGGCTCCAAATGCCCCCAACCCTCAGGACCTAGAGATGATGGGGTGTCAAACTCCGGTGCATCCAGCAGCCCCCTCCCCCGGCTCCCTGCTCACACTTATTAGAGCTGCTGAGCATTGCCGTGACCCAGCTTTCCACTATTCATGCTCCAGTGTGGGATAAGTGGAGGGGTTAGGGAACAGAACAAAGCGAGTTAACGCCGCGATAAGATTAGTGGCACATACAATATGATCCAACCCATCTCGACATCTAAAACACGAGAGGGCAAGCAGATACAAAGCCGCACAACATCACAGGGACGGCCATGCACGCACATACAAATGATTCCTGCCTTGATCTGTCTTTTAAACACAAGTATCCAGATGCAAACACACACCTGAGGGATTCAGCCGCCGCAGGGCCGATCAGCACTTCGCTATGCACATTTTTTACTTGCCCTCTAGTGGGGGATGTCGCTGTCACAGATAAAGGGCTAAGATTAGTTTTTGGCATGGGCTACTCGCTGGTACTGTAGCCTCGTTTTTATCTGTAGTGCTGATGATTGGCTACAACAGCTCTCAGCAATTTTCTTTTGGCTCTCTGGGGTCTGAAAGGAGGCAGCCTGAATCTTTCAGCTGTGTGACAAGACTAAACAGCAGCCAGTGAAATCCTGACGGCTAACAGTCACAGGGCCAGCGTCTCAGCTGAATCTTAAGCGAGTATTAGCTCATGTAATATGTCTGTGGTTTCCACAGTAAAATGACGTTAATTCCAGTAATAAGGAAACTACCAATACACTGCAGCACCTGATACTTGGCTTGTTTTGTTTCACTATAATTTAATGTTCAGTTGAGCATGAAATCACTTCTGTGCTGATGTTTAAGTCCAGTTTGAATCTGGGATTTACTCAACTAGTGAGTATTGGAGTATTTCATACAGGATTTAGAAGGAAAATGCTGACATAAGTATTTGAGAATTTAGAAATTTAATAACAAAAGCACTAATTAGGATCCTATCATCGATGACCACAGTATGTGCTAAGCTGGTTACATACTAAAAAATGTTGGGTTATTTTAACCCAGAACTGGGAAATACTGCACTAACTACATGCTGGGTGGGATTTTACCCAGTGTTTTGTTGTTTTAATGCAGTATTTTGTTGGTTTTCCTCAGTATTTTGTCATCTTACCAAATATTTAATTGTTTTCCCTCAGCATTTTTTTTTTACTTTGCATTTTGTTGTTTTTACTTTGCACATTTGTTGAAGCCAATAATGTAATAACAGCCGATACGGTAATAAATTTGTAAATAAAAGTCCTGAACCAATAATGTAATAACTTTTGGCTAGTAACATAATTATTTATTACGTTATAGGTCAATTATTACGTTAATGGCCTGGTAAAAGAAAAAAACGTTGCAAATGTAATAACTCAGTCAATAAAGTAATAAATTATTACGTTAAATTATATTACGTTACTTTACGTAAATTATATTACGTTACATTATAATAATACATTATTATGTTATTAGCCAAAAGTTATTACGTTATCGGTTCAGGACTTTTATTACATTATTGGCCAATTATTACGTTATTGGCCTATTACATTTCAAAAAGGGCAAATGTTATCGGCTGTTATTACATTATTGGCTTCAACATTGTTTTACCAAATATTTTGTTGTTTTCACTTCGTAATTTGTTATTTTCCATCAGAATTTTTTGTTGTTTTATTTCAGTATTTTGTTGTTTTTCCTCTGTATTTTGTTGTCCTACCAAATATTTTGTTGTTTCTACCCAGAATTTTATCCACTGGATAAAAACAACCTGTCTCACTGGGTTACATTAACCCAGCATGTAGTTAGTTAAAAACTTTTTTAAAAATGTGTAATTCAATTTCTTTGAACTGCAGACAAACTGTAAATGAATCTCAGCTGATGTGTATCACTGTTAACGATTAAGTTTTTGATTCTTTATAGTTTTTTGTATACTGGCTGAAATGTTTCACATGACATTTAATGGTCGAACAGATTTAAAAAATGTTTTCTCCGCCCACAACAGCACCAGATATCGGCTCACTCCTCCCACATTCACATCGTCTCTGAATCAAACAATGAAGCTCATCACTGCTTTCGTTTTTCCCTCACATATGTGAAGCTAATTAATTTCCTTTAAGCATCCATACACATGCAAGCGATCACAAAACTGGTCAGTGACTTTATGAGGAGCCCGATGCAAAGCTGGTATCCTCTCACAAATTCATTAGTTCAGTTTCCATCTGGTTCATAAACGTATACTAAAAACAAAAAAACCTAGCTGCAGCGTGCCAGATCAGCTGCCTGGCACAGCGCCGACGCTGGGTACACACCACGGCTTCCTAGCTTGAATTCCTCCTCTCTCCTTGCCTCTATTTTGTGTCAGAGATTAAAAATAGCAAGTGGCCTTCTGCAGAATAAGCAGTTCATGGATTCTGGCTTTGACGCTGTTTGCCTGGAGAGGCCAGCTGTCACCTGCATGCAGGAAGAGTAGGCCTCACCAACCATTCTCAGTACACACTGGGCTCTGGACTTTGGCTGCAAGACAAAACGGGTGTGTTTACAATGCTGGAAAACTTCTGGTGCCTTTTGTTTTTTCAAGTTACACCATCATACAACTGTAGAGAGTAATACAAGATATTTTTATGGACGGACATGCAATATATAAATATAACTTGATTTGTGAATTAACAAGTCAATTCAAGCAGTATTAGGATGGGAATACTTCTCGGGGTTTTTGACAACTCAGTGTAGATTAGAAATACGGGAACAGTTCTCTCCCGAGGCTGAAAGAAGAGAATCAAGTTAAGCACCTCAAATCTGTCAATCAGTCAGCAAAAGATTGAGTGTGCTGCATTTAGAATTAATGAGGGACCAACCTTGTGAACACTTAGTCAGAGCGAATTTCATTTTCTGGTCCAGGAAATCAAACAAACCCAACGTGTGTGTGCGTGGAAGCTCAAACAACTATTACACTAAGTTCACAAAGTCAGCCTCTATCAGCCGAAGTTTTGATCAGATAAAATTCCAGCTTGTGTGGTTTCCAGCTTAAGAGCTGATACATTTATCCAACTTTCAATCCCAGCGGACCACCGGTTCCCAACCTCTTTGTCTGACATGTCCTAAATCCCCGTCAGATGAACTCGGGCACCTCCGTCACCCACACCACCGGTCACGATCCCAACATCTCAACTGGCATGTATTAATACAATAACCAACATTTTTAACCACTCACTTGTATATCCACCTCTCTCTTTGATCCTATTATTCTCTACTTTTATCTAATTCTATTGATGAACCATGACTTTAACTTTGTATTTTAGGTTATTATCCTTATTTTTTAGTCATTTAATTTATCCATTACTCTCTATTTCAAAAGTATATCTATATCCATCAACTCCTAACAATTTGAACTACTTACCACAGAAAGGTGTTTCAACTATTTAGCTCTTACTTTGTACTATTTTAACCACATATTCATCGATAGGTTGGTAGTTTAACATTTATATGTGTTTGAAATGTTCTTTTATTTATAAAGATGCCAATGAATTACTGCCCAGGACCAATCTGATGTTGGTTTTTGTGTGTGTAGATTCAGAAAGACCAACTTCAAGGTGATTACATCAGTGACCGCAACATCCAACAATGCTCCAGGTTTATGCATTTATATTTATAAATATCAGCATTTCCACATATAAGGCACATGTAGTCCCATCCAAATATCAACTGTCAAAATAAATAATTTTACCCATTTAGATTATTCAACATCAATAGAGTCTCTAATATTCAGTATATTACTAATTGACAAGTATGTACAACACATTCATTACAAGTTTTGGTTCTGTATAAGAGTCACAACAAAATGCAGCATTCAGTTCATTGGTGTCCCCTAGGAAGAAGAAGAGAGCAAACAATTGGGATTATCCTATCGCAGGGGATTGGAGGACGGGAATGTGGGGCACAGGAGTTGATGTTTCCATATTTGTTATTTTATTAGCTAAATTCTACCTGCAGGGCATGAAGTGTGCGACTGATTTGGAGATTTTGCATTCCTGCGCAGCAACAAGCTTGTCTAGATACAAAGTGCACCTCGGGCTTTGTCAGCGGCGGCTGAAAGTGTTTTCACTCTGCTTTATTGACTAAAGCAGATCTGCTGGGGGGAGGAGGGCAGCTAGTGAGCGGTGGCTATCTGTGTGGAATGCAGCTAGGGATGATTAATGCAATCATCAATAACAACGACAAGGATTTAGATAAGCTTTTTAAATCTTTCAGTGACGTGAGATCATGCCAAGTTGTCAATATGACAGGTGTCACTCTGTGCAGATCTGCAGCCAATGTCCCACTCGCCTGTACTCGTCGCCTCTGTGACCTGGCTCTGTGGAACTGATACTGAGGCGTCTTCGTGTTCAGGTGCATTATTAGACCCATTGTCCTGGGATTCACAGGGCAGGTGACACACCTCTGAATGATTGGCAGCAGCTTGTTTAATTGAAAGCCACTGGAGGTCTGATTCAGTGGGCGGGACATCCAACGCCAGCACCGCTTCCTCTCCTTCCTCCACCGTGGAACCCAGTTCCTCATCCTCGACTCCTTCCACCTCATGCCCCGCCTCCTCCACTGGACTCCGCCCATCCTCTGAATCCTCCGTCAGGGTCACCATTCCTCCCCCTCTCCTGTCAATCCCATTTGTCTCCACCCCCTCCAGAGGCTCCAGGCTGTTGAGCAGTGCAGGTGCGTCTTCCCTGCTGACGCCATCTGTGCCAAGGTCACTGCCAGCGGTGTGGCATTCCCAAGATGATTCATGTGAACTTCTGTCGTCTGACAGAACTGGGGGAAGGAAGATGAGATGACTGGTCAATTTAATTGCTCACTTGATCCAAACCCCTAGCCACATATGAAAACAGGAAGCTTTAGTAAAAAAAAATGAAACGATGGCAGCAGCTACAGCTAAAGTGTACAGTGCATGCACAAAACACAATGAAAGTAACAAGTGAACAAAGGCTTGTGGAGCCTTGAAGAAAAGTTTCTTCTTTTAGAGTTGAATCCCTGTGTCAATGTAGAAAGTTATTTCAATTACTTATGTGACTGAAGTGCTTCCATGGCAACAGGCTAAATATAGCAGCAGTGCCCCAGACAAGGGGACGCAAGACAAGTGTGACGCCCTGCATCTCGGCAATAGCAACAGCTTAGTTCTGCTTCTTCGCCAAAATATGCTCTCACTTTGGGGATTACTGACCCATATTTGTGGATGTGCAGGCAAAAAGGTTAAAGACTGCACACAGAGTCCCAGCCACCTTTTTCCCCACACACACACACACACACGCACGCACACGCAAAAAAGCGCAAGAGGAAAGCAACATTACTTGAAGTGGCATCCATATTTATGGTCCCCCCCATCCCCCACCCCGTTTCAAAGAGAACACGGCAGAAGTTTCTGAATGTCAGTGGGCGAGAATTTGCTTCACATTTCCAAAATGCCATGGCATTTGGGCAGCTTGCACCAATGAGGAGCAGAGAGGAGTGGAGGCGGGAAGGGAAAGGACTTGGGTTAAACACGAAAGACAGAAAGGAGTGTTCAGCACGCGGTGGCTAATTGCAGTGTTTATGCCCTTAGCTGTGGGGGTTCTTATCAATGACTGGAGGAGCCAGCCGCACGCTGTTACGCACTCACCTTTGGGTGGCTGCACTCGGGTTTGAACGTTTGGCTGAGGTGTCGCACGTGTTGGATGAAGCTCTGGTTGAAGGTGTTCGTTCAGCGTGATACTGTCTCGTGTCCCTGTGAAGACCAGCACCAAGGTGAAAACTCCCCGCTACTTAAATGACCCCAAAAAAAACCAACAAAATAAGTTGTGAGCAGAGTGTATCCACGGATTGGATGGAGCATGTGTACGGCTTGTGTGTGCTTTCACGCGGCATACAAACATACACGCACGCATGCATTGCAGTGCTCACAGGAAGAGGCTTCAGCTCCCTGTCATCTGTCTTCATTAGTGATGGCTGCACGCCTCTTAGGCTGACACCATATGCTACTCATAGGAGACTGTGCACTATAAACCAGACGTCACAAATACGCACACAGAACTCAACGCACAAATGCAGAAGTCTGCGAGCGCCTTCACAGAAAACCCTGTGAACAGGCAAAACAGGCATGTTTCTCTGACTATTCAAGTGTGCAGCACGAAAACAAACAGAGGAATGAGAAAATGGATGACTGGGTGACACGATGCATGAGAATCATGAGTGGTGAACGGAGAACATATTGTTATGAATGCAGCCCATATTGTTATGGATGCTCAGTGTTTACACTGATGCTGAGGCGGTGAGTGAACGGGAGGTGGAGGCTGATGAAAGTCTGAAGCTGCTACATCCCAGCTGGGGAATCAAGAGAAAAAAAACGTAATAACTTATTTTAATTATTTTACAAAGACAGTCGTTTTCATCCTTGTATGCTGGTTGAATATCTGAGCTCAATGTCACCACTTTGGTCCAGCCTAGTTGTTTTCTTATTTGTAAAAAAGCAGTTTTGTTCCTTTTCTAATTTTATTTTTTACAATGTTGTAGAAATAGTAGTACCGTATTTTTCGGACTATAAGGCGCACTTAAAATCAACAGTGCGCCCTATAATCTGGTGCACTTTATGTATTAATTCTGGTTGTGTTTACTGACCTCGAACTGATTTTATGCTGATGCACGGCGCTCAAAAATCTGTCAAAATGTTTTAGTACGACTTTGATAAACTACGAAGCCGCACCGCTTGATGGATTGACTACGGTAGCTGAGCAGAGTAATACAGTACACACAATATTACGGTGTGTACAAGGACCCCAAAATGGCACCTGTTAAGAGACAGTCACTTAATGCGCCTTATATTCCAGTGCACCTTATAATCCGAAAAATACGGTATTTAAAAGCTGCAATCCTGTGGCCTTTAACTCATTCTTTGAAAAAACTTTTAGTTACCCACTTCCCTGTCAGGAGTCTGTTCACTTATATTATTTACCATCTACCATTTTAACCTAACTACACATGCCCACATCTATAAAACATAAACACAAATACATCTACGAACATAGGAACCTAGGAAGTCTACGCTTCTACCGCTACTGTCAATAAGTTTGTAATTTGATAAATTTATTCCAAATTTGATAGATTCTGACATTTTGGATCCTCCAAGAATAAGTCAGTTTTTATTTTAAATGGTTCCAAAATTATCCCACACCAATCCTTCAATGTAGGTGATGATGGGATTATCTCAGCCATGATTGTTTCCAATACAATCAGTTAAAGGTATATTAAATGTTTAACCACTTAAGTGTCTCTCAAGATATCCTGTGACTTTACTCATCTTGGACAATCATACTGCAGCTGGGAAATGGCAAAAGCAATTACCGTATTTTCCGGACTATAAGCCGCTACTTTTTTCCAACGCTTTGAACCCTGCAGCTTAAACACCGGTGTTTCTCATGTATCGGTGGCACGAAGCTCGTTAGCTTTTTACAAGCTAGCAAGCTCCATGCCGCCGATACATTTAGCGTCGTCACATCAGACCCGGTCAGAGTGGACCACATGAAACTGTTTGAATAAATTCAATAGCGGCTTATAGACAGGTGTGCTCAATATTCCGGAAAATACGGTATTTTCTTCATTAAGCTCAGATGAGGGTCCTGTCCCTTTAAGACTGCACAGAATGCATTGAAGTTTTGAGAGGCTTGGAAAAGTTCTGCACACTGCTTTTTAAAACCAATAATAAGGTGGTGCTGGTTATTACGTATGCAGAGCGAGGCCCACACTGAGCACAGCAGTTGTGTCTCCAGGAGGTAGGCAGCAATCAGGAGGAGGTAAGATGCACCGGTGACTTGCTTTAAACCTTACTGGCAGCTGCCTGTTCAGCCACATCCCCCCCATCTCTCTGCAGCACACACAACATACTGTAGATGAATCCAGCAAAAATAAAAGACTATTCTGATACCCCAACACACCACATATAAGGTGGGGAGGTGTCTGTCACACAGTCACAAACCTACACTGGGATGCAGTGCTGTCTAGTTCAAGGGTGACAGGAAATGCCTTCCTTTTAACTGGAAAAAGTCTGTCACTAGACCAAAACAGAGCTATACGGGTGCATTCTGTATCCACCTCAGCCTTTTCAATCGCTGATGCACACTGACAGGCTTTCACTTGCAATGTTACATTTCAGCTTGCACTCATTCAGCGCGGCGGTGGGGGTGAACTGCAGGACTGGGGAGATCTATCAATCACAACTTTATCTGACTCGCTGCATCGTTGTCATTGTTATTGTTTTTGGCTCCCTCTCATCCGTAGACAATGTAGTCACCTCCAGTGTTCTCCCGGCCTCAGGTAGGCAGCCAAGGCCCTCCATCCTATCCTGTTTGCCTTTAATATCCATCAGCCCAACTTCATATCACATCAAGGCCACAGACGCTCACATCTCTCTCTATATCTCCGTCTCCCTAACTGTGGTGGACAGCGTGGTCGTCAGGCACTCTGGGCCCTCGCCTACAAATTCCCTAATAACGGCACATTCCCCTAAATGTGTTTGTAATGTGGGCAATCATTTTCAGTAATGGATGCTTGTCAGTTTTATGGCGGAGAGAATGACGGTCTCATGACAGGGCACCTCTATCCAGCCGCAGCCCCTCCACCTTTCAGGCTGCTTCATAGATGGCACAACATCTCCCTCCAGTGGTTAGGAGGGGGAAGTGTTTTCTAGGTGGTCTGCCTTGATTACTGCTTTTAAATTGAAAATAAAAAATATATCAAACATATATTAAATATATCATTACTAATGCATTACTTGGCTATTTTGTTTTGTTTTTACTACCCAGTTTCTACCACTGTCTCGATTAATGCCAACAAGAGTTTGTAAAGGATATTTTATGATTTGTGATCTCATGTTTCTCCTCTTCCTATTTTCA
>OOFC01001351.1:21670-32409 GCA_900323345.1 Pseudochromis fuscus | reverse complement strand
TTGAATACAATAACTCAAAAAAATCTACAAGATATATCAGTCTATATTATCTACATTTTTCTCACACATGATTTATGATTCCCATTCTTTCCAGTGAGTTTTAAATGGGCGACTACTAAACAGTAATGTGCTGCTTTAAGAAGCTTCCTCAAAAGCATCTCCAACCTCAACTTTTCCCCCCTTGTGTGTAAAACTGAAGACGGACCCAGTGGACCAAAAGGATCAGGGTGTCACACTCAGGCAGCCCGATTCAGTCAGTGGTATCATGAACAGACACATGAGCTGGTGGTCAATGGAGTCGACACATTGTAAACGGTGGGCATGAGGTGACATGTTTTTTGGGCTTCTGCCCAGATTTGTCCTGGCATGACACAGTGGAGGGCATGGATGGGCTAAGTGGGGCAGAAGGAATACATACTCCCAATTCCCACGGATACGTGGTAGGTCAAGCCTGAGACGCAGCCGGGGAGGAGAGAAAGACACACTGTTATGAACATAAAGCCTCATCAATTAAAGCAGAGAGGAGAAGAAACAGAAACTTAAACCAGTTGGTGAGTTAGAAAAAAAAAAACTCTGAGATACTCGAGATGCACGATTTGATTTAGGCTTGAGTTTACATTCATTTCTTGGAGGCTGACTTTAACCTAAACTACTACTTGTTTAAACCCAACTTTAACACATGTCTACAACTTAAAATTAAACATTCACATACTTGCTTTTGGTCCATCTAATGTGACTGTGTAAACAGGTTTAGTAAAACCCACCACTGCACAGGCACACACACAAAATCCTGTTTGCCAATGGTGTGGTGCAGTTTACAGGCTTTCTGTGGCGGCCCTCCACAGTGTGTTAATATGAACAGGTAGTCTTACAGGGAGGTGGAGACTATACTTTTCAGTAGAACAAAGGAGACAGTGATTACATCAAAGCATTTGTGGGTTTACATCGATTTAAAAAGTTGTGAATGGCTGTCAAAATACTGTAAATACACTGTCACTGTGTCACAATTAAGATGATTCAGATGATTTAAAGAGAGTGTTTTGTTTGGACCCACCTGGAAGACTCCACAGTCCTGAAACCTCCAAAGTCTTCAGCTTCCTTTCTAAATCTGCGACTCTGTTTCCCAGGATCCTGCAAATGAAGTAAGAAGAGTCAGGTGTCTTCATATGTGTGTGTTTCTGTGGCACAGCTCAGTGTTTGAGGAGGAGGATGCTTATAAAAACATAGACAAACATGCTGGAAGTTAAAAGGTGACAGTGGGGTCCCTCCTACATCTCATCACCTGTTAGTGTGTCTCTGGTGCTGGATGACTAGGTTCTTCTCATGGATGGTCTCCAGCAGGGCAGTGGCCAGAGACTTGAGGTCAGAGATGGACTGGGGCGTGGCCGGTAGGCTGCAGCCCTGCTCCTCCAGGAGCATCTCCTGGACTAAACAGGAGAGGACAGGAAGGATGGAAAAAGGAAAAATAAAGGTGAAGCAGATAAAAGTGAGAAAGACTGAAAAGGAGGGTTTTTCTACTGGAGTTGAGAAGTGTGCGATGTGTAGGTACTAACCCACACCCTGCCTATAATGTGCCATTAAAACTTGCACAAAAGTTAAAAATAGACAACACAGAGAAGAAGGAGATACAACAAGAGACAGGGAAACAGCACGACAAGAGCGAGATGGAGATGGAGAGTTAGAAACAGCTGTCTACTAGGTGACACTCTCCTAACTTTAACTCCAGAACCCACTGTGCTGCTTCTGCCAGCAACTGTCAGTCATCATGGCAGGCTCATTTCCCTGCCAGTGGTGCTCTCTACCACTCAGAATACAATTAGTAACCCAGCTGGTGTCCGGGCGGTGGCTTGAAGGATCGGCAAAAAAAAAAAGAAGTTATTAAATAATGCAGGGAAACGTGGCTGGAAACAAAGAGACTGATTTGTTTCACTGAAGACACACAATCAGTCGTGGAGTTTTATCTGATGAAAACCTAAAGGTGACACACAACAGTTTACCAGCATTTGACAGCTTCCAAATCAGCTGCCCTGACATCTATCTGTGTTTGAGTTGAAAGAAAATTCAAAGCCAGCTGAACAGTTTGTGTTTTCACCTTGTTTGGCTGAGAGGACTCCAGTCAGGGGACTGTTGTTTGATTTCCCATATGTGGTGGAGTTTTTCCTCCTCTCAAGAGCTGTCTGTAGGGAGGGGGGAAAAAAAACAGAGAGTAAAGCTCAGTCTGCCAAGTGTGATGAACACTCAGGAAAAAAGCTAATGTCCTTCAGTGCATTTACAAAAACACACATATTTACAGAAATGAATTGAGTCTGGATTTTTGTACCTTGTACTTCATGATGTTTGATTTCAGCAGGTTCACTTCCTCTTGCAGTTGGCTGAATCGGTCGTGCAAATACCTACAGTAACAAAGATTTACAATACAATCAGTGGAGATGCAAAACATGACAGGTGGAGCTCAGAGAAAGGATGTTTTGAATGCAACACATGGAAAAACATCAGACATGAAAGCCCCCTTTCTTACTTAATACTATTACAAAACCTCATTGAATTATGCAAAGCAAAGTAAAGCATCCAAAATACTCTTCATTTTTATTGGTGTGATGAAGTAGAGCTTTAAGTCGACAAAAAAGAAATTAAAACAAAAAAACACAAAAGGGGAATAAAGTTACTGTAAATGAGCCTTTGATGTTCAGGTTGTTCAATGCATTGAAAAAGGAATAAAAAAAACACTGTAGAAACTGATGTTAAAATAAATAAATGTATCAAATAAATTATTTCATTTCAGACAATGTCCTATCATTAAAATGTCCTTGTTTCATGAGGTCATCACCTAGCATGGCTCTGAGTTAGCAAGTGCTTAAACCATCATTAAAACCATGTGTTGCGGTAGTTTTAGTGAAGACAAAATAGCCCCGCGTAATAATTTAAATTATGGCAAGAACGGCTTAATTAAGTAAAGAGAAACGACGTTCACATTATTTTAAGAGGCACAAAGGTCAGTCCGTCTGAAAAACTGAAAGAAGTTTGAAAAGTTTCTTAAAGCCCAACCTCAAAAACCATCAAACGCTGTGATGAAACTGGCTCTCAAGAGAACAGCCCAAGGAAAGGAAGACCAAGAGTTCACCACCATTACCAGCCTCAGAAATGGCCAATTAATGGAAACTCAAATTAGAGCCCGCGTTGATGTTTCCAAGAGTTCAAACAGCAGACACATGTCAACATCAACTATCGAATGAAGACTGTGTGAAAAAGGCTTTTTGTGGTTGAATTGTTTCAAAGACAGCTGTAAACCAATAAGAGGAGAATTTTTCAGGCTAAGAAACGCATAGAAATGGATTTGGTGGTGACACTGCTGTCATTTTTTTCCCCAATGTCACGGCAACACTAAAACAGCATGGCTACCACAACATTCTGCAGCCGCATGGGACCATTATTTTTTGACAGGACAATAGCCCAAAACACACTGCCGGGCTCTGTAAGTGCTATCTGCCATAGATCCACAATCACAAGACTGAAATCCATTTGAGATGGTTGGGATGAGTTGGAGTGAAGGACAAGCAGTCAACAAGCGCTCTGCATATACAGAGGGCTCCTTCAAGTCTGAGGTGATGACCTCATGCAGCTGACAGAGGATGACAAGAGTCTGCCAAGCTCTTATCAAAGCAAAAGGCAAGTTATTGGAAGACTGCACTTATACAGCACCTTTTTACCTTAGCGTAGGTCTAAGAGGCGCTTTACAAGTTTTGTGTCCCTCAGTTTACCTGCTAACTAAAATCAGGAGCAACCCTGGGTTCAGTGTCTTTCTCACTTCAGCATGTGGACAGAAGGAGCCGGGGATCAAACCACCAACCTTACGATTTGTGAGTTGTTTACACTTCGTTGCTGACTACATCAATCAGATCAGCGCATGGCTCTCGCACAGAAAAGGATGGCATGCCCCCTGCCAGGTAAGAGGACAGAATCTACCTCAGGTGGAGAAGTTCAAGTATCTCGGGGTCTTGTTCACGAGTGGGATGAGAAGAGATCCTGAGATAGACAACAAGCTGGGAGCACCGGCAGCAGTCATGCGGTCACTGAACCTGTCTTCAGGGATATAAATGGAGCTCAGCCGTAAGGCAAACCTTGCCGTTTACTAGTCGATCTACATGCCTGCCCTCACCTATGGTCATAAACTCTGGGTATTGACCGACAGAAAAAGGTCACGGCTACAAGCGGCTGAAATGAGTTTCCTACGCTGGGAGGTGGACCTCATTCTGGCTCGGGTGAGGAGTTCAGCCATTCAGGAGCAGCTCAGATTAGAGCTGTTGCTCCTGTGCATTGAGAGGAGCCAGTGGTGATGGTTTGGGCATCTGATCCGAATACCTCCTGGTCACCCAGGAGATATCCCCAGTTACCCTGGGAGCGGCTGGGGATCCTTCAGGATGAGGTGGGGACAGGGATGTCTGAGCCTCCTTGCTTGCTCTATTGCTACTGTGACCCTGATGTCCAAAAAATATTTACCGTATTTTCCGGACTATAAGCTGCTACTTTTTTCCGACACTTTGAACCCTGCAGCTTAAACACCAGTGTGGCTGATGTATCGGCGGCACGAAGCTCGTTAGCTTTTAACAAGCTAGCAAGCTCCGTGCCGCTGATACATTTAGCATCGTCACATCAGACCCGGTCAGAGTGAACCACATGAAACTGTTTGTACTTGAATATACGTATTTGATACTTTCAGTGTTGCCCTACAACATTAAAAACAATTGTAAAAATAATTAAAATCCTGGAATGACAAGTACTGTACGACTGCTGCGATAGAACTAAAAGTAGATCGCGTTTGAAACAATGTGTCTAATGTTGAAGATTTTGTCTATTAGATCTACTTCTGCATCCCACTCACCTGTTCTCCATGCACAGGGCGTCCACATCAATGATGCGCGCCTCACAGTTCCCCAAAACGTGGTTGAGCTCCACATTTAGCCGCTCGGCCTTCTCCCTGAACACGCTGCGCTCGGCCTTAACGTCCTGCAGCTCGTCTGTCAGGGCCTTCACGTTGTGCTCCATCTCCTCCATCTAGAAAAAAAGGCAACCGGGCAAAAATGTTGGTAAGAAAAGCCACTGAAAGTTTCAGGAGACATTATAAAGGTCTGTTCACAAAAGTAGAGTTTGCTGAGAGTGCATACACTGTTTTCAGCAATCAGCTACTTAGGAGCTCCCCACTGTGTAACCTCGTCTACTGTTTTCAACTGAGTGGCTCCCACGATAGCAGAGAAGTTAAGCGGCTTGCTCAAGAAGTCCTTAATAAGAGGTTTAAAAGGGGCAAAGTGTTGTTTCATCAATGATGCACCAATACTGCCACAAATGAAGAGCGACCTTTATAATACTCACAACTCTAGTACTCACTGCACTGTAAGCATGTAAGTTATTTATATTGATATATTTAGAAATTGTCTTCATACAAAGTGCAGGAAAAGTAAAAAAGTACTGGAGGTGAAAGGAGTGACAGTAGTTGAGAATATTTCCAACTGAAAGTCTGATGATGACACTTGCAAAATGTGAGTGAACTGCATTATGAACGAAAATCTCAGTGAGCTGGTGTCTCTGAACAAATATATCACAGATGACTGCACATGTCACGACTGACTTATGTTACCTTAGTCTGACTGACGGTATTTAATATGCTTTAGTTTGGAAGTCATATGTGTTAAATGTATGTAACCTCCGCATGTACATGTACTTATTAACTTGTTCATAACTGGTCTATGTAAATTGTGTATGTTCGTGTAACTTTTACTGATTAAGGTGCTGCCTGACAGGACACTCTTGCAAAAAGGATTTTAAATCTCAAGAGTAAATAAAAGTTCAATGAAAACATTTCCATGATACATTTCTCTTTGTTGCAATAAACCCACAGTAACTATAAAAGTCTCACACTAATCTTTAAGTCTCTGCCACATCTGAAGAAGTGTTAAATATGCCAACAATTTAATGTAAATACATTCACATAATGAGTACACAACAACCACATTTACTGAAAATACTGGAAATTAAATCTCCAATCTTACGAATTTCTCTCGAATCCCTCGCTAGTCTTTTCAGTGCCCGGAAAACTGACAATATTTAAACATATTTGCAACAAGTGCTTAGTCCTCTTTTGTGTTTGGTTGTGATGGTGTGACATCAATAACTAACACTGTGCGGTAACAGTTTGGAAAGCTGAAATTTACCTGTGTAGACAATAGTTGTAAGGTAAACAATGCACCAACCTGTAGCCCCGCCCTCTCCAGCTGGGAAACCAGATCTTCACGTTCATGGGCAGGAAAGTGGCGCACCCCCACCTCTTCATCCCCCAGCCTCTGTCGAGTGATGGTCATCCTCAGGAGCTGTGAAAAAGACATCTTCAGTTCACTGCTTCTCTTAAACACATTTTCTCACGCAGCGGATGGATTAAGTCTGCACTCATTTGATCCGAATCAGAAAAAAACTTCATAATCTCTGCAGTGGGAAATTACTTTGAGCTCCTCATTCTTATAAAACTGTATTTAAGATTGTAAGATTGTTAAAGCATTTAAATTTTTAATAATTATATTATCTCATTATACAGTATTTATATTCAAACATATTAATGAATGAATGAAAAAATGTATGATGGTATTTAAATTGTGTAAAACTTTGTGTTGCTGCTGGTGGCTGCACCTTGTTATCTCCCTGGGCCTCTGCAAGCCTCTGAGTGAGCTCCTTCACCTCCTCCGCAAGCTGCTTTGCTCGTTCCCTCGAGTCCCTCAACAGCTGAGCCAGGTTCACCTGTGGAGCAAGTGGAAAGTGAACGGGTGGATGAAACAGCTTGTGCTAAACCACTTGATCTGTCATAGAGAAGGTCCAAATCCACCAATTAAACTCAATCAGCCAGGATAAAACTTCTTTGTTGCTCAACACAAGGAAAAAAACTTACTGTTTAACATGTCTGCTGCATATCAGAAAAATCAGAGACAGCTTTAAAAGCTGGTGTAAATTTGAAAAACAGGTGAAATCTTTGAAAACATGTGTCACTGGAAGCCATATTTGCTACAAGAAAAAAGAAATCTAAAAAAAGCACAATCAGAAGTTAAAAAGTGCTGTTTTCTTGTTGTTTGACTCTTTTAATGATGCTATTCAGCAGCCAACTGCTCAAGCATCAGCAGGTGAACTCGAATGTCTATTGAGACCATAATTGTCTGGTATTCTCACTGTAAACAAAATAAGTGGCAGGAGCAGTTTTTCTCATCCACAGCATTAAGTCCTTAAAATGAACAGCTACTTACTTGATTGCGTTTTTCTGGTGGCAAAGAGGGGTCACCATCCTAAAACACGAAAGACATACCTCATTATTGTATGTTTTAACCATAAACTGTACATAGAAATGGACGAAGCAACTGTATCTCAAAAGTGAAGTGCACAACTGCAAAAAAATTAAAATAAAACTGGAGGATGGCTCTAAAAAAAACCTCTTTTAACTTTCAGAAGTTATTAGCTACACCCAACTTAATTATTATACTTGTTATCAGTGATCTGGGGTCCATTTGAAAAAAAAACATAATTAAGTAGATATTAGTCTTCAAATAGATGAAGATTTAGAAGTGTGGTTAGTTTGATTGACAGGTCTGGCCTTCAGTCATACCCGCCCTGCACTCAAGTTTCGTACACATTGGGCAGTGTCCTTGGGATCAAGGGTCAGAGCTGCCTCCTCCCTTTATGGCCAAATATGGTCATATCTGGCTCCAAAACAAACTCCTGGTTTCAAAATGCAAGTCCACAAACGAACGGGTGACATCATGTTACCTTCATCCATTCTGTGAACTAGTAAATACTATAAAATGCATGAGAATACAAACAGCATGATATAATACTGTCCGGTTTTGAAAAAAAAGCATCACCTTGAAGGTCTGAAACACTCACAATGAGTTCCCTGTACTTCTTCTTGAGTCCCTGGTGGCGTTCTCGCAGCTGGTTGGCCATCAGCTTGTACTGGTCTCTCTCCTGCTGACAGGTATCCAGCTCTTTTGACAGGATGAGCAGGGCCTCTTTCTTACTCTCCAGCTTGCGTTTACACACCAGGAACTGGAGCAAACAATGCACAGAGAGCAGCGGTGTTATAAAAATGCATGACTGTAGATAGAGCGCAGGTCATGTGGCCTATGAGGTGTGTGGTCATCTCAGGTCCACAGGATATACAACACTACATCCACTGTATCATCAAGCTTGTGGTTTGCTTTAATATTTTCCTACAAGCCCTATTGAGTAAAGAAATGGTCAACTTGCTCGACAATATGAATGATACCAACCTTCCCTACAGGTGGAAAAACATACAGTGAGGCCAAGTGTTTAACGTGGAGATAAGACACAGCAGAAGGAAAAGAGGAAAGTCAAATAGCAGCTGATATAATGGAGCTGAATGTGAACTGAAGGCACCTTATATGCAGAAGCAAATGGGAAAAATGAAAATGACAATTATTATCAGTCAGAAATGACGAGTAATTTAATTCGGCATCACTGTAGAGTTTCTATGTAGTTATTTATTTTTAACATTTTCAGTGTATATTGCTACTTCCTGTGACATCACGCTGATATAAACAATAGGAATTACAACTGAGATTATACAGCTCCTCAATAAACTAGAAAAAAGAAAAGAAAAATCCATAATATAGAATTTCATAGTGTAGTGTGTCCCACAAAAAAGCCACATGTATACAGTAGTAGTAAAAATAGTCACACAAAAATTGCATAATAGAGATTAATACAATAACATGGAAAAAGAAAAATGCCACACTGCATCATACATATATGTTAAAACAAATCTAGTTTTAATTAGAAATATTTTTATTTCCAGGGCTGAACAATTGCTGAAAAAAATATTCCAGGTTTTCCAGGAGTATTAGCTTACAGGCCTATATACAGTTAACTCCAGCATTATTTCCACATGTTTGTGACTAGATTAAATCTGATAAAGGTAAATGATGCTGGCCCACAGGTGGATTATATCGTCTCTGTACATAGCAGCACTAGTAAAAAGGTGGGCAGGTGCATTTCTGGATGCTATCGTCTCGACAGAACAGCTAGCTTACGCCATTAACGCTCGGTGATTACAATAAAAAGTACAGCTCCGGTGGCATGAAGCAGATTTTTAATTAGCGAGCAGACCGACGCTGGTTCCATATGGACCGAGGAGGCATCGCTAAAATATCCGTCCCTTCTGCAGCTGTTCTGGGTGTTCGCCGCTCACTTACCTCGCTGACCAGCCCCTGCCAGTCACTCTCACTCCTCTTGGAAGACTGCATTTTTGGAAAGAGGTATATATTTTTATTTTATTTGAGCCAAAATGCCAGGTTACAGGTTGCTCTCTCCGCTGCCTGAGCTCCCTTTCCTCCCCCGTGTTTATCTTGAAACGTCACTTTTTTTTTTTTTTTTTTTGGCCTTAATGGTCAAGTCAAAGCAAAACAAGCCAACTTCCGGTACCGCGTTAAAACATAAAACTATCTTTGAAGAAAACGCTTTCAACGATAATTCTGATTAAAAATGTTTAGGAAACACCGGTAAAGCCCAAATAAGAAATTTAAATAAGAAATGAGAAAAAGCGTCACTGAAATTAGCAAAAAAAAAAAAAAAAAAAAAGAAGAAGGAAGTGTATCCTACACAATAAAAGCACATAATACCGGCTCTGTAGCAAGTATTTCATATCAATGAGTTTAACATGATTTGTGTCGATGCAGCCTAGTGAGTAACAGCAATAGGCCTTCTGACTGTCATTGATCAGATAATGGATTCGTGAAAATATGAATTCGTGCAGTGTACACCTCCAGCCCTTTATACGCCCTCAGAGACTGGCTCATGTAATGTTAAGGGATGGAGTGCAAGTTGTCTGGTCACTGATGGAGGGTTTTATTATTTGTATTTTACTGTCAAAATAAATCGAAATACTATTACTTGTAACAGCTAAGATTATGCTTAGAGCAAATTTGTTTGGTAATATAAATTCATATTTTTAATTGAAAATGAGCACTTGATCGTCCCTTTCTTCAGTTGCATGCTTAAAGTCGTGACGATTGGATAATCAGGATCCAATAGGCAATCAGCAATGCTGACACGACTCAACCACAGCATTTTTATTGGTTTAGAGCCACAAAAGTGTCCATTTGAATAAACGCTGTGAAGGGGTCAAGTCCATCACAGTGGCCGACGAGATGCTCGGGTTTAGCCTTAGATATGACTTAGTTATTAGTAGTAGTAGTAGTTGTTGTTTTTAGTGGTTAGTTAATTTTCTCCAGCAAAAACATGGCCACGAAAACTGCCAATCAAGCCGGGGAGGCGGTGAGTGGATCGGTTTCTATCAGATCAAATAACTGTTGGTGAGCTAATTAGCTAGCAGTGATAATTCACGGTTTCTCTTCAAAGCAGCTGTCCCGTTGAACAAGTGCCGTATGTTACACCGTACTGTATGCAGGTCAGTGGCGGTTTATTTTAAATAATGTGACTAACAACTGTTTAAAATAGTATGGATTTTTAGGCTAATTTAGTGTGCATACAAATTCAGCCTCAGACCGCCTATACTATTTGCTAACTCTGAAATGGGTCAAAGATCTTTGCACAGCATTGATTTTGATGCATAATTTTTTATTTATTTATTTTTTTTGCAGGGTCGGATTTTATGCAAATGCAGAAAAGATAACAACAGGGATGCAAAGAGATCACTTTGTATTTTTTTTTTTCATTTTTTTGGTTGATAT
>OOFC01001351.1:2004-14700 GCA_900323345.1 Pseudochromis fuscus | reverse complement strand
ATGAAATCCATTTAAGTCTTTTGGTTTCAGAGTCCTGGTATAGTGATACATTACAACAAATGTCCGTCAGTCTGCCCCAGGGCAGCTGTGGCTAGCTTAGCTTACCACCACCGGTATGAATGGGTGTGAATGAATAATGGTCTCTGTACGAGCGCTTTGAGTCTGGACTTCCAGAGTAAAGCGCCATATAAATCCAAACCATTATTATTATTATTATTAAATGACTCCTACAACTACTACATCAGAACTGCTTGCCAACTTCACTTGAAGTCACTGGTCTGAGACTCTTGAACTGGGAAACCCAGATGTTCCTCTGTGTTTGTGGACAGCATCTCAAATCTGGTGCTGATGTCTTCTCTTTCAAGGGTGTTTCTGAATTCCACCCTTGGGTCTGAGCAAACTTGTAAATACACCCAAAGAGATCAGGAAATAACTTCACTACATCAACTTCCTCTGCGTCCTTGGCACTGTGAACAAAAACATTATCACAGGATGTGTTTCTGTTGGTGGCCGAGGGACTTCTAGTTCAAACTTTGTGATGTTCATTTCTGTGCTTCAGACTGCCTGTGAGAAGGCAAAATCATGGCATTACTATGTGCTGTTTCAAACTTTAGACAACTGGCTTCAAATCCTCTATTACAGTTGAGGCTTAAAAGTTCTTTGTATTTAAAAAAAAAAAAAAAATTTTTTAGTTATTTTCAGGAGACAAAATAATTTTATCCACCACCAACGACATATAACTGGGGGCATGATGCACAACCTCCACTGCCAAAGACCATCATTTTTGATGAAAATAAATATTATAATAAAAAAACTACTAGGAAACCCACTGATATTTCTTGAATGAAACCCTAATCGCATGTATGATGCGAGTATGACTTTCCTTAAGGTTCTGACTGTAACATCTGTCCATCTTCTACCACTAATTTCATCAGGGGCAGTAAGAGCAGGGAGGCCCAGACATCCCTGTCCCCCACAACTTCTTTCAGCTCATTCTACAGGATGCCAGCCCCTTCCAGCTCAACTCAGAGATACAACCCCTCCAGCAGGTAGGCCTACATATAAAATAAACTAATGAATAAAAAGTTACTTGAGCTCCTGGAAGGAGTCACTGGAGTAGTTTTTTACTTCTTTGTAGGCTACATTATGTACTATGGAAGTTGAGTTTGACATATCAGAATCCCCCCAAAATACACACTTTGGGCAAGTGTTATTCCATTTATACAACACAGCCTGTAGAACAGGTGAGTCATTCAGTAACTGGGGGTGGGAAGTTCAATTCCCAGTTACAGCTGTGTATATGTCCAAGTGTCACTGGGCAAGACACTGAATCCTGAGTTGCACGATGGTGCTGTAAAAATGGCAGCCTATTAGAGCAACTGACATAACAAAGTCATTTCTCAACTTGAAATTAATCAATAATAAAATAAGTCTGATCTGCAAAAGACAAAAATGTGCTTGAAGTCACATGAGGGTTAAGAATTAAATTTATAGTCGCGTGAAAACTGGATTGCAGGTAATGATTTAACTTGTTACGCAAAGACTGGCACACCTTTCCTTCACCATTGACATTTCAACAACTTCGATGCCACACTCAAGTATTCAAATGTCAAAAGTCCAGGAAAAATTTGGTCAAAATAGGCATGAGAATAAAATCAGCAATTGAATTCAGGAATAAATCACATTTAAGAGCCATATAAACATGCACATAGGTGAGATTTACTAAAGCGCATGCACAGAATATATTACAGTACAGTTTTAAAGTAAATATTGGATCAGGAAATTAACTTACAGGGTGAAAGTTGGCGGCTGTGTTGTATGAATAAAAACTCCTTTTGCTCTTCTGTCAGTTACTTTGACTCTGCTTCGCTCTTTGTGGCACTCTTCCTGCTCCTCCCATTTATAGCAGTACAATAAAGCCTGTAGCCTATTCACAGCTTTTTATTGCCCTCAGTTTGCCTATTTATGAACATTAAGAGTTGCATGTGTGCAACCTGACAGACTTGGACAGAAGATGCTATTCTTGTTTTTAAGATAACATAATTTATCCTTCAAAGATTCTTGAAATGAACAACAGTCAAAGATAAGCTGAATTAATGAAGCTACATTAGGGAGTTTCTGTTCCTTTATGCTCAACAGGAAGCACCTGGTTTCCTGTTATTATCACTTCAAAGGATATTTTGACATCTGTGCAGACTCACTCCCTCTGAGGAGAAGAATTGAATTCATATAAAGGTTAAGTTACACATAGCAACAGTATTATTCACTTATTGATTGGCCATAAACCACCGTAATCATGACGCTTGCACTGTGAGCTCTGTTGGGGTTAAATGCGCCCCTCTGTAGTGTTTTCCCTCAGAGCAGTTTTGCATTCTTGAACGTAAAGCTCTCCTTGCTACAAGTAAAACTTTATTTTGAAACTTAAACTTGGTCTCTGTTGTATATGTCAGTGTTTTTTGAATAAAGTTCCAGCTAGACAGTCCTTAGAAAAATCCTGACATGTCCAAAGGTCTGAAGTTGTATAATTCTCCCTGTGTGGTATGATGCTTCATAGGAGGTCATGACATTCAGGGAGAGCCATCGTTAAAACTAACACATCTAAAAAGCCATGTGGATACATAGACTGTATGCAGACATGACATCTCCTACACACTGGGCAGTGATCTCAGGATCAATGGTGAGACCCACCTCCTTGCTTTTTCAAATATGGTCGCTTCTGGATCCAAACAACCAACATGATGACAATCAAATGCCAATCTCTTGGCTTCAAAACTGTTGTGCACAAACCAATGGGTGACATCACACTTGCTTTCCACTTCTGTATACAGTCTGTGTGGATATAAAGTCAGAGTTGATCCTCATCGGGTATATTAATATAAAAGCATTGTGCAGCCTCAGGTGTCTAAATTACCTTTGATTATGAGTCTTCCCATCACACACTTATTAAAGATTATTAGACAAAAGAAAAAAGAACAGTGGACATCAGTAAATGATTAAACACATCTTACAATCATAACTTTGCACATTTATTTTGATACTCAACTGATTACTTACAGTATATTTTTAAGAGTAACATTCAATATGCTTAAAACAAAATCATACAAAAAATCGTAAAGCTTGCATATTCCAGTTTGTTTTATTTTTTTCCATTGCAATGCCATTCACTTAATGAATAGAAGCACTTTTAGAATTCGTTAAGTTTATCTAAAAATAATCTGGCAAACATCCTTTTTTTTTTTTTGAATGTCATGCTCTTGCAAGCTGAAGAAACATTGGATTTCTGTAAGTAAGTGCAAAGATCTGTTGAGAACAGGTAGTGGCATTGCAATCCTTGTTTTATGTACATTTTGTAGCTCGTCAACATTCAGTATTTTCAAAGAACAGAATCAGAAGACTGAAAAAGCCTCAACTTGGGTAGATATATTTACACGTACATTTAGTTTCCATCATTTTGGGGCAAACAAAGTGTCAGATTTATTCATTTGAGGCCGCTGACTTCAGCCGTGAGGAGCTTTTTCAAACATTTTTTAGTAAAGAAAAGTTAAATTATGTGTTCAACAACAGTAGTTCATTTTCCAAACTTGTAAGTAGGTTTATTTTCCCTGACATTGCCTAAATCCTTTGCATTAAATGGATAAAGACAGCTTCTATCTACTTTGCCACATGTAGGACCTCTGATCTAAAAGTTAAATCTAAATGGGGATTCTCAGTTCATGTGTGTTTGTCTAAGGTGTCATTAGCTGTGTCCAGTCCTGAATATTTCACCTCCTAAAACAACAAACCACTTTTTTTTTCAGTTTCTTTTACTTTATGCAATATAATCTATAGCACCTAAGGTAACATTTTCCACTAAACGACTACACTCTAACATCTCGGCTATGATAGTTAAAGGTTTGTGCTTTCAAGACGTTCCCTGTATGGAAGAAGCAGAGGGGTGTGATACTTTATCACGGCCAGAGGGAGGCACTGTGGGCCCATCAGAACACAAAACCCCAGCGCTCATAAGGCAACATACTGTACATTACCATAGGGTATGAGGACACGAGGTAAGTGGCGAACACACCTTTCATATCCTCAGTCTCCCCAAATGAGAGTAAAATAAAACTTTCTCTCAGGTCCTGGTGATTTATTTTGGAGGTATAAAACTATTAGCACAGGGATATTAAACACAAAATCTAATTGTCCAAATATGTCTAATTATATTTCTCTTATTTTGTCACTTTCAGGAAAGTCAGCTGGATTTGTAGTAGAATACCAGCAGTCCAAGAACCCATGAGAATAGATGATAGGACAAGGCCATCGAGAAATAGTCAAGACACTACTTGACAAAGCTGTGACAGAAATCTATGTAGGAATTGGTATTTAACAGTTCATCGAATCTGGTCCTGTCTTTTCCCTTCACAAACGTATCATTTTTTTAGTGGAAGACATTTCTTTGCAGGAGGGACAATAAGGCACAGCCCCTCACAAGCTCAGGTCAATGATGATATGCTCAAAGATCTGAGTGTTTCCCTTGAAGCTGGATGAAAAAATGAAGTCCCTGCGGTCGGTGGAAACCACAGTGAAGGAGCGTGGCGCTTGGATGTACACCTCCTTGAAGTGGTCAAAGAGTTTCTTCTCATCATCCCACAAGTAGATTTGTGAGAAGGTGTAATCGCTCCCCAGAGCCAGGTAATAACGCTCTTTGAATAAGAATGGCTGGAGAATCATGGAGCCTCGTGAGGGCAGAGCCTGGATCTCAGCAAACTGTTTGGGAGTCCAGTGTAGGACTTTGGAGTCACCAATGTAGCGTGTCATAGCCAAGTAGAGGTCCTCCTTGATCCGGAAGTGTTTCACGGCTACTACGTCCTCCATGTTGGGGATCTCTCCCTGCAGGACAAACTTCTGGTTGTTCCGGCTCCACTGGTAAATCACAGGAACCTGCGAGCGACTCGCTAAAATAAGGTGGGCCTTCCCATCCAAGTTCAGGAACTCTGCATCCGTGTCGCGGTACCATTCGTGCAGTGACTGGTATGAATAAAAGCCGTTATCGTTCCACTTGTAGAGAGTGGACAGACCAGCTTTGGAGCTGTCAGCAATCACGAAGAACCAGTCGGAGCCAATCTGAAACGCTTCAATGTCATTGGGCTTGGAGATTTTGGACACTTCGATATCCTGGAACTTACTGAACCTGCTTTGGTCGTCATCAAACTTGTAAATGTGGGAACCACCAAAGAGTTGAGCCACAATGACAAAGACATCGTCCTCAATGACAACTGACTTGCACCCCACAATGGACTGACCTGGAAGGCAGGGAAACAGACTGATGAGACAAGAGTGAAACTCAACCAGCATATTCTGAGAGAGTCTGTTAAAGCACTGCCTCACCTGTGATGTTATCATAGGTCCTGAAGTTCATTTCTATGTGGTCCCACTGGAAAACCATACAGCTCTCTGTGCTGGGAGCAGCAATGGTCACATAGACGTCATTCTTGTAGCTGAATGTGTCAACAGACAAAGACTCGGATGCCACAGACTGATGGAGGGTGAAATCTGTGGAAAGGCACATCATGAATTTCTTTCACACACTGTAAAATTCCTGAAAGCAAAGCCACATCGAAAGAATAACCTTTACACTTCTCAGAACGACCCAGCTGAGATGCCGGATGCTGATGCCAGTTAGACTTGAGATAAGGCCAGCTGGCTCAGGCGTTTTCTCACCCGTTGAGATGCACTCATTGTGCAGGCTGGTCATATCATTGAGGCGCTTGTCCTTCATGTCCTCGGGTCCAGCACACACGACATCCGACACTGTGGCATTGGTGTTCTTCAACCACGTCATAAGCCACTTGGCTCTGCAGTCACACTCAAAGGCATTGCCTCGCAGGTCCCTGCAGGAAAGGAGTACTGTGTGTCATTGCTGAAAACAAAGTCGACAAACTAAAAGGCATCCACTGAAAGAAAGCAAAGAAGAATATAGTAAGATAAAACATAAGCATTAAAAACTTACAGCTCTATCAATGAGTCAAGGTCTATGAAGAGATCCCTCGGCAAGGCTTTAATTTTGTTGTTTGCCAAAGACCTGGAAACAGTCATAATAAATGAGCACAATCTCCGAAGATAATAATCATTCCATTGTAAACCCAACATGATTTGCATATAATGTGCATAAATAAAAGTAATATCTATATAACAGTAATTGGAACATACAAATGAGTCAAATCCCTGAGTCCTCTGAAGGCATATTTAGATGCAGTCTCAATCTTATTACCCTCAATGAATCTGTGGAGGAAAGCAAACACACAGTTTGTCCAAATTGCATAACAATGAAATAAATACAGAAAAGTAACTGTGTAATATTAATAATGAATTCATATGTGTGTATTTTGTTTTGAAAAAGTCTAAAACTCTTCGTTCAGTGGTTCTTCCATCTCAGTAACAATAAGTAAATACAGACTCTGGTGAGCTTTGTAGGTGTACGTCATACAATGAAATACTGATGCTCATGTTTATTGTATCCATAGCAGAGATGTCTGTTTTCGTGTTACGTTGCTTAGTTTTGGTTTAAGTATTTGAGTCTAGGTTAAATTAAACTGTTCTTTTGTTATTTGGTCGGGATATGTGCATCTACTGTGGTGAGATATGAGCAAAGATTGTTTTCTGGTAGAAATGGAGCCACTAGAGGGCAAATGGTCTCCGACACATTTACTTTCTGAAGTGACCACATAACCTCATCCATAACAACATTCCTCGATTGTTAGATGAAAGTGTGTGGGGTTTTTTTCCAGGGAGAATAAATTAAGATTGTATGTAACCAAGGAAAGATAAACAACTTACAGATACTCCAGGTGTGAAAGGCCAGAGAAAGCATCATCCCTTATAGTTGTTAGAGAATTAGAATTCAAAAGCCTGCAGGGAATAACAAGTCACACAGTAAAGATGTTGCCACAACAATGCAGCATTTTATGTTTCTGTCATGTCATGTTTTTGATCTAGCTTGACAATCTAATCGATACAATGACCAAAACAGAGCCAAACGCTCTAAGCCCAGATTTTAATATCAATACATGTGAATTTAAGAACAGAATGAGTAAGTATAACACAATATTTGATGACCTCTGTTGCTATTTCAACACATCATTTACCTGGAAATGACAAAAAAAAAACACATTACCAATCAAAGTAAACCAAAACATTTTCTAATGGTTTTGTATTTAAAAAAGAGTTCCAACATGCACTAACTGTAAATTGCAATGACTGTGGTGTAATGCTCTGTATCTGCCACGCCTTTGTGCATGCTGACATCACAGCTGTCATTAGTGGAGTAACAAAGTAGATTGATGGCCTCGGTACAGTGTGGTGCTGCACTGAAAGCTTAAGACCAGATTTCCATTATTTATTTCCAGGTGTCCAAACCCTTTTAAAAAGCCTTCCCTGTTAAATAGCTTTAACGTGCACCAATAGACTTACAAGATGCATTACTGCATCTGTATTAAACTAATGCACGGCAGGAAGTTAGTTAGTGGACATGCATGTGCTGCAGGAAAAAGCCTGTTATTATTTTCCTATGTTGACTGTCCTGTTGTGTAACTGCCACACATGTCAGATGCATCTATTAGTTAAAACAAAAAAAGCCACATATGAGTTTTGGAAGTCCCTGATTTGCATACTTTTATCCCAGCTACTAGGTAAAGCCAACACATCACATTTTATAATATACAAAGTGTTGCAGGCAGTTTAAGTGTGCTTACAGGAGCTGGAGAGATGGCATGTGAGAAAACATTGCCTCTTTGACCTCAGTGAAAGTCCCATTGACGATACTCCTGAAAGCACCAGGCAGAAAAAGGAGAAAATGAAATGCTGAAAAGTAAATCAATCAGGTAACAGAGCAAAGACTGCATTGCCTTTCACTGTTGGCTCCTATTTAAAGATTGTGCATTACAAAACACAGCTCGGTGCAACTACAAGGTAACTTAGCAAACCTCCCGAGCTGCATATTATACATGAATTCAGTGTGTTAAAATATATTTGATTAAGAATTTAAAAAAGCACATAGCGACTCACAGAGAATTGATCTCGTAGGGGATAATCCTGGGGATATAGGAGGACCCGACGCATATGATAGACTCCTTGGAGCAGCTGCATGTTGAAGGACATCGGAAAGCCTTTTTCAAATGACCCGGTTGAAACAGACAGCACAGCGACACAGAAAACAATGTCCAGATCTTGAGAGTTGGCAGCATCTTTCTTGCCGGGCTTGCAGCATGTGTGAGGTTTTTTTCTTCTTCTTCTGAGAGCACCGATCGAGGCAGATGGCACCGCGCGTTTACACCCTGCACCATGAAATGCTGCACTGGCTCCCTGACATCAGCAAATCAGCTGCAGCTCCCCTCCGTCCACTTTAATTATTTATTTAGTCAGAGCTCCAGTCGGATAACTGTTGGTTAAACAACCATGCACCATACATCGGAGAGGGAAAAAAAAAAAACACGATTACGCAGCTTGAGGCTCCCACAGTGGACCTGGTAACCTGAACGTTTCATATGTAGTTAGTGTTGCTTTTATAGAAGGGCTTCAAATCATGCGCACATGGTTATTTTTGAACATAGGTGGCATTTATCGAAATTTTACTCCATATTATGAGTACATATATCAAACATGTATTTATACATTTCAAAATATAAATTTCTAATGTGAATTACACATCTTCCTCTTATTTCTGATTTACAATATGAGGTTGTTAAACGATTCCTAATCATATGAAAGTCTCTTCATGAAGTGTTTGACTGAGAGGACAGACGGTAAATAATGTTACACTTGAATATTTTTAATTTACAGTAAGCTATAGATCTCCCCTCCTTCATATTACAGCTCAGAGGCGCATAACTGCAGCACCACGGACAGCGCCTCTGTGGCGATCCACGCAGAGCTGCTCACACGAGGACGGAGGGAGCAGATGCAGTCACACTGTACAGTATACAGTCATGGGACGAGTGAGTACATGGAGATATATATAAATATTTGATTTTTTGATATTTTTTTTTAATAGTGGCTAATAATAATGGGAGTACACTCAAATGACATGAATTTAGCATTTTAGCATTTTCCAAAAACCAAACCGATCCATATGGAAAAAGCACGAGCATCTCAGTTGATCACACTTTCAAAAGCATCTCCAGATGAGGCACCAACGATCAAAACCTCCTTAGGGACTGGCAGCTGAAAACTGTCTTTGTAAACTTCTAGGGTCTTCCTGTTTGAATAGCCATCAAGTCAAGATCTAAATATCTCCCTACAGACTTAAGAATAAAAGTTTGTCGTTGTCTGTCCAGCAAGAGATTTAAAAAGAAAGGAAATTCATCTGCAAGTGGAGTCAATCCAGTTTTGGAAGACTGTAAAATTTCAACCTGCCTGCTATGGTTGGCATGCCAGAAAACAAAACTTTTATTTTTCCAGAAAGAAGACCAGAGCAATGAATATCCAGTCATTGATTCAACTTTAAATTCTGCATCATGTCCAGGAACATTTAAAGATTGTGTGAGGCTGAACTGTCTGAAAGTCAACTTTTCAATAGGATCCCATTCAAATGTTGTGGGGTGAAAAGAGTGTAGCAAACAAATGCAAAACACCTTCAAGCTATATATGTTTATTTGCTATCTTTTAAGGTAAAGCGGCCACTTCCTTTTCCCACAGAATAATATTCTTACTGTTGATATTTTTGTTGAATATGAACCACTGTGTCCCCCTTTTGCTGCCACTCTGGCTCTCCATCATCGCTGAACTCTTCTTGGCAGTTTCTGAGAGCCCAAAGTGAAGGGCCATTTGTCATGCAGCAACATCCCCAGGGTACTTAGACTTATGATTGAGTGTGTGGAGTGCAGATTCAGGAGGAATACATTTAAAGGGAGTCTGTTTGGCGGGGAGGATGAGGTGGGATGAAGGTAAACAATCATTTGGGGAGGCAGTGAAAAGCTTTTGGCATTTCAAAATTGTGGAAACACTTTCACACTGATTACAAAAAAAGACAATGTAATGTCTAGTATAGGGTCCTCCATTAAAGCCCTTGTCTGATTTACACACTGCAGCAGACTTGATCAATACAAAGGGTCCTTTAAATGTACAAAAAAACCCCTCTTGACACAGCATCTCTGCAACATCAGCAAAAGATGTGAAAAAGTTGTGACAAGCTAAGGGTAGAGAGAAGAAAAAGAAGAGAGTGTTTTCAGTCACATGCTGGACAGGAAAACAATACTTCAACAGTCTTGCATTCATAATCAGATAGATTCAATATACAACCACCTACACTTGATTATTTCTTAATTGAAGCTGATGAGGTGGAACATTAACTGGCTCAAAAGAAACCCGAATTCAGCTGTTTTTATGAGAGCCACTTCTGCTTTTTATAGCACTGCACTGTACCAGCATCGTCACGGTGCACAGTGTTATTCCACTATGTTTTGTTAATGGTTCAGTACAGCTTGGGAACAGTAACAGAGTGCTGACACAGCACCTTGATCTATCAGACTCCAGCCCACTTTCTAAGGCTTGCCGGGTGGGTTGTGGGTTGGCTCTGCTGTTACTTTTTGCTGCACATGTATGCCGACCTGTATGGCTAATTGCAGTATATGCTGACTGTATAGTGAGACACACCTGGGCCCGACACAGATGCAGGAAAACTGTGAGAGCTTGGGCATCTGCGGTTGAGATGTTTAAACTTCAGGACACGGCCCACGCTTTTCAAAGAACAATCAACCTTGATAATGCACAGAAGATGAAGGGGAGGGCACAGGAAGAACTTGGAAATACAGATTAGTCATCAGAAGGGCCTTAGTAGGAGTCTATTATGTGCCGACCTGCTCTGCTTCTTAATGACTGAGATCGCAGAGCACAGGGAATAAGACTTAAGACTAAAGAAACTGCTGAAATGCGCAAACACGGTGAAGGCTTGTGTGATTAAAGATGAATTCCCCGGTGGCTGTGATTTAAATTCATCCTATGCTGTATAATAGAAAACACAGCATAACCATTAAAATCCCTTAAATTGTTAATGTTGCATACAATACCAGCTCTTACCGAGACTCGCAGTGAGCATTCACCAAACACACACGAGTGATCTATGTTTGCTCCATTGATTATCTGCTCCTTGTGATGTGCTACAGAGCCTGAAAATAAACGAGCTGGTGCAACATACAAGCTTCAGATGGGAGGTAATGGCTTGGCCACATTTGGATCACATTACTGCAACATAGTAGATTGTGAAGCTATATTGTTTCATATGTCAGTATTGGAAAAGTCTAATATTAGTTAGGCTAATATTAGCCTGTCTAGCCAACATTGGGAAATAGAGAAATCACTGGCTGGTTTATACAGTATTTCATTCAATAACTACATTGTGAAGATATTAGATGACTTTATTTAAAAAAAAAAAAAAAATTATATAATGGACATTATGTTTTTTTGTGTGGCATTTAATAAAATAAACATTTTCCAGCACATCCAGTCAATGCATCAAATCTGTGCAGACCATTGGGGCTAAGTTCAGCTCAGTAGTTTATGACCATATACTTCAGAGGGACATCTGTATGCAGGTATAATATGTACTAATTAGCACATCTTCCCTGACGAGGGAATTAATCTGTGACATCAGTTAGTGTCATTTCTGTTTATAATGAACACCTGCACAGTTTCATCAGCAGCTGTCCTCAGTCATTGACCTCATTACATTACCTGGACTGATTACCCATCAGTCCAAACACACAATCCAAACCAATTAAGAAGTGAGTGCAGGCAACAGTGGGTCAAATTTTTCTTATTTTGGTCATTCTCCATCAGCGACCTCCTGGCTCGATGGCGGCATCAGGCTTTTCGCTGCATCTCCCTCTTTCTTCAGAGTCTTCAGACATTTGTCGAGCCTCTTCATGCACAGCGTCACGTCTTCCCGAGTGATGCCCACAGCAGAGGCAGCATTGAGGTAAGGGCAGGGGTAGGACTCTGAGTGGGACATGAACCCGCGGAAAGTGTGTCCGCTAATGGTCTGCTCCTTGAACAGTGGTATGACCCTAGAAACACAAGGATGATGCAGCACAACTCAACAACTAGATTTAATCATTTTATAATTATGAAGAGTTGAAGGTTTAAGGTGCATGGAGAAATTACTTAGTGCAAAGGTTTTTCATTCATCGATTAACCACTTGCATTATTTACTCAAAGTAACACATTTCCATTGAATTTACTGTTGTAGTAAACTTTACAGTGATTTAATAATTTGCCATAATTATGTTTCATCAGTTACACATGAAATAATATTCCTGACAATATTATAATAAACCTGACAATTCCCAACAATTATTTATATATTATGCAGTCAGTAAACAACATTAAAAAACAACAACAAGCAAACAAATTCATGCATAAAAGTGTTTCTATATTTTAGGTAAAATACTTGATTCTATTTGTATTTTATTTTATTCTATATCTGGGTAATTGTTTACATTTTTGTTAAATCCTTATTTCTATATTACCGTATTTTCCGGACTATTGAGCACACCTGTCTATATGCCGTTATTGTATTTATTCAAACAGTTTCATGTGGTCCACTCTGACTGGGTCTGATGTGACGATGCTAAATGTATCGGTGGCACGGAGCTTGCTAGCTTGTAAAATGCTAACGAGCTTCGTGCCGCCGATACATGAGCCACACCGGTGTTTAAGCCGCAG